>QLIY01000881.1:17425-36130 GCA_003260075.1 Phallusia mammillata | reverse complement strand
AAGAGCTTCAAATGACTCAAGAAGAATGGAAAAAAGCAAAAATCCAGTTCAAGGAAGACATCAAGGATGCAATTGAAAAGGGACTAAAACCATATGACCCAGAAGGTTAGTTCGTCCAAAGTTTCAACCCTGTGTGTTCCCGTTTTTCAAAACACTTTATTTTTAGGTATTTTTAAAAAGTTTTCCTTTGTTCAACCGCTTCAATTTATTTCCGACGTAAAATTAGGACAACAAGCGTTTTTAACAAATTTATACGATCCATGAGATATAGCTATATTTTTTTCATATTTTCTTTTATGATGTCACAAAATCTCGGCGCAAATGATTTGGTATGTTACGCAACATAGGATGCCAGAGGAAGAAGTTTTGTAATTGTCGAAAATAAGACAAAGTAAGGAGTTGAGTCAAAAACAATGACGAATCTTAGAAATAAGGACGGTATGGCAACCCTGCCTAGGGGCATAGCTCTTTATGGCTTTCAAAAGTTTGTCAAAAAACACAGATACNAATCTTAGAAATAAGGACGGTATGGCAACCCTGCCTAGGGGCATAGCTCTTTATGGCTTTCAAAAGTTTGTCAAAAAACACAGATACTTTCGAATCGTCGTTTCTACGGTCTGAACAAGCTGAGTTACCACCAAAGAAGCAGGTCCATGAGACAAGTTCAGACTTAGGACAAGAACAGCCGCAGACCTCATTAAGTGACCAATTAAAACAGGTAAGAAAAATGTTCATTTTTTTACACATTTTAAGAGCACAAACGCAGCGGTAGGTTCGTTTTGTTAAAACTACAACAAAATATTTTTATATTTGGTTCTTTACTGCAATTGTTTGGTTCAACTTTTTTGGCCTTGGAACTCTTGCAAATTGTAACTTGTAAACGGCCATTATTGCGATTGTGCGCCTGTTGCGAAGGGGTCGAATTGCATTTATCCTTCGCTTTTGCTTTTTTAAGTGTTTGGCTACTGGCTTATAACCTTTTTCATCAAGCGGTGCCATTTCAGAAACCTGACGCCCTTTTAAAACAATGTAACTGACGCCTTTTTAAAAATTTCCATGGTCTTTTGTGACAATTACTAGATTAGGAAAAAGTTCTGCTTGTTTTTTTTTTTTAGTTTTCTTACACTACTGGTTAACCTGCCATTCCACACTTGTGTGCGGAAAACATTATGTCGCATCAAAACGAAATAAAATGCTTTTTGTGATTTTGCAGAAACTCGTTAAACCAAATACATTGCCTACTTTTAAGGAAAACATAGAGAAAAACGTTTCTGGAATTGAAGAATCGATTGCAGATCCTTCCAAAAAGGACACACAAAGTCCTGCAAAAGGTAAACAACATATCCGAAAAAGGGCTACCAGCTTTAAATTTTTCTAGCATAAAATGTGGTAGAACTGGATAATTGGTTTTAGTTCTGAGGAGAAGAGATATATTTACCCGTTGCGTATGACAGACTAACCTAATAGGATAATTTCTACTTTCAGATATTTTCGTGAGAACAATAGCGGAAGCAAATTTGGTTCCGATTCAACATACGGAAAATACATTTGACGTGGACCTACATGTTTTGCACATTCACCTCCGCGGCCCAGCAGCAGTTGAACATAAGGTTGTCAACAACGCGCAATACATGAGAGCCATATTCCAACCTTTTGAAGACGTGGGTGGCGTTATTCGGGGATGGAGGGGTAACCTGGAGATATTTGTTGTGGCTGAAACTGATGAAGTGAGAAATCGAATTGGGACCGACCGCGATATTCTTTGGTCAAGGTCTCCGACTTATATAGAAAATAAAATGAAATTTTGGCGAGTGTCTTCAATTTTAGATGAAATTAACAGTAATCTTCGCAAATATGGAAATGAACACAAAGAAAATGTTAAAGCCTTTTACCGCATTGGTCTTATTAGTGATAAAAAGGAAGTTATGGGCAATGACACGTGGATTTTCGCAAAATATCAATACAAAGGAAAACTTCGAAATGTACTTAAAAAAGAAAGAATGATTCCATATAAGGTACACGTTGTTACAAAATTGATCTAGTACACAAAATGTTTATAGTTTCTGAGCGTGTTAATCATCTGTTACTTAAAGGTGTGTTTTTAACTATGGTTTCGGTTACTTTCTTGGTCAAAGCAAACAAAAGTAAATTGATACAATATAAAAAACAGATTGCAAGTTTGCAGCCAGTTAATTTGGATGAACTACAAGTTGTTCCTACATACGAAGATGATACAACAGAAGAAGATCCAAGGATTACGGAAACAATATCGATCCTTAAAAGCAAAGGTAAGACGGAAAATGTGTTTTATTACTAAGTCCTGCTGACCACACGTTTCCTTTAATTTCTTCGAGATGGTATTGAAACAATAATCTTTTTGCAGATTATACGCAGATCCGAAATCGTCCAAATCAGCGGATTCGAAATCATCCAAAACAGCAGATCCGAAATCGTCCAAATCAGCGGATTCGAAATCGCCCAAAGCTGCAGATTCGAAATCATTCAAAGCAGCAGATTCGAAATCAACCAAAGCAGCAGATTCAAAACCAACCGAAACAGCAGATCCTGAGTCAGCACCTCCCTCCCAAAAAAGCAAAAAAGATATAAAAATAAAACCTTTTACAGCTAGTAAGTATTTGCATCATAATTTTTCTTACCGTTTTTATGTTACAACAGTTTCAGCATTACGCATTTACGCTATGAAACGTTTGATTTGGACAACAGTTCTTAAACGTACTATCCCCCCCCCCATAACTGCATTTCCGAAGTTTTGGACCAGGAGTATGCCCAAATGCTCATGAAAGGTTCAAACGTGGAGAAAACCGACTTCACTAAGCATCTGGTGGAGTTCAAACTACAGGAAGCACAAGATTGGCACTGGGAACTTTTTGGACAAGGAGAGAAAATCTGGAAGATTATAGAAAATGTCAAAAATATTTCTACATACCAACTATACCAGAGAGCCAGCAAACTAAAATCACAAAGGAACTTTTGTGAATCTGTTTTGTTTTCCTACCTTGCTTTCCGCCGTGCAACAGATGAGTTCGAAGGTGGCATGACCTTTCAGGTGGCGTCATTGTGCTTGAGGAATATTGTGGATGTCATGAAACATTTTCTTCATTCCAAAGGCCAAAAAATTTCAAAAGCCTATATAATGCGCATCGTGGATTTCATAGTAGAGAGAGCAGACATCAACACACAGAAAGTGGTAGAAGACATATATTGGTGTGTACATTGGAGAGCACTGTGCTACATCTTCACCGAAAACTGGGAAAAATGCATAAGTACGTTGGAAGAAGCTCTACCACTAGTGGAAGCGACAAACGTTCCATCAACCTCACGAGTCTTGGGATATTGTTACTCAAATCTCGGATACTCTTATTACGAAATGGAAAATTACAGCAAAGCAAAAAGATGCTACGCAAAGGCCATTGAAGTGATGAGAAACGCAACAGATTTCATTTCTGGAGAAAAGAAGGGTGGTCACATGCTGATTGCCGAGAAAAGTTTGGATTGGTTGAAGTTAAACGAGTAGAGTGAGTCGCTTTTTTAAATCGCATGTAAACGCTTAACTATTCACGAAACAGCTGGAATCTTAATGTACAGAATTAGTTTGTGTAGAAAAATGTTGTCGATTAGTGCACATCCCCCCCCCCAGTAGAGAGAGCAGACATCAACACACAGAAAGTGGTCGAAGACATATACTGGTGTGTACACTGGAGAGCACTGTGCTACATCTTCACCGAAAACTGGAAAAAAAGTACGTTGGAAGAAGCTCTACCACTAGTGGAAGCGACAAACGTACCATCAACCTCACGAGTCTTGGGATATTGTTATACAAATCTGGGCTACTCTTATTACGAGATGGAACATTACAGCAAAGCAAAAAGATGCTACAAAATGGCCGTTGAAGTGATGAGAAACGCAACAGATTTCGTTTCTGAAGAAAAGAAAGGTGTTCACATGCTGATTGCCGAGAAAAGTTTGGATTGGTTGAATTTAAACGGATGAATTTAGCCGTTTTTTCTTTCGCATGTAAACGCTTTAATCCTTAACCATTCACCAAACGGCTGGAATCTTAATGTGCAGAATTAGTTTGTGTAGAAAAATGTTGTCGATTAGTGCAAATCGAATGTAAAATGTTGCATTTGCCCCTCCTACATTTTGTGTTACTTTTGTAATTTTTAATCTCCATGTATATTTTTCTTATTTTCTACTATTTGTAAGTTCGATTTATTTTGTTCACAAATATGAAATGTCATTGTGACCACAAGCGCTTACTAACATTTAATTTCAAAATAATTCAAATTAAAAAAATAACCAAGGGAATGTTTGTCCTGTATATAGCGCAATTTGTGCCAATGCCTTTGAAATGTGTAAAACGTCAGCATGCGATGTGTATTGTAAATATATTTTGTTACCCTTGTAGTTGTGTTAATATCCTGTGTTGTACCTTGAACGCATTGCTTTCCGTTTATATCCCCCTCAAATGCTGTATATAGCTGAGTTGCTTGATTTTTAATGTGTAGCTAATATCCTTTGTAGCGTTTAGGTGTGCACAAATATCAAGTAGCTTGTAGAAATGCATTTTAATTGCTGTGCTCAATAAACTAGCTTATGTTGATCAACATGCTGTTTAGTGCCGTTATGTCAAGGTTTACAGAAGTTTGTTGGACTATTAGCCTGGTTGGCAACTTGTGCAACAGTTAATTTTTTTGGAAACAGGAAGAACTGAAATAAGTTGATAAAAGCAAAACCACAAAATGAGTAACTCAAAGAGTATTATAATAACCGGCAGTTCGAGCTGAACTAGCTAGGAACATAACAACGACAGAAGTAGTTCCGCTCACAAACGCCAAATGCCAGACAGCGCAAACTAAACCGTCGCATAGTAAACGACGTCTCGTCCCACTGCACAATGTGAACTTTTTACAGACAGCCAGGCGTTGAATCTGCTCTCTAGCATCGTCTAGCGAAGTGACATTTTATCCGAGGAGCAGAGGTTAATCAAGGCATTGCTAACAATTACGTTTACCCTTCCAGAATTAGCCAACATTTTCCCAATAAACATCCAACAACCCTTGCAAAAACGCAGAAGAATTTGACTAGTTGCTTAAAGAAGAAAACAAACGTTTACAAGCTTCCTGCGGCAATTTTTATCCGCATACTTTGGACTTTGCTTTTTACATATGCCATTATTTCTCTTTTAGGGTGATTTGTAAGATCATTTTTTTAATATTTCATACTAATTCGTGTTATGCACCAATTAACTACTTACACCCGTTACATCATGGTCGTCTTGTGGATTAACGAGTGCTTACACAAAGCAAATAACGATATTGAGTTTAAACTTTCTATTTAATTAGTTTAAGTTTGGATTGTTGATCGCAGGGCGTGATTGACAACTCACCACAACGAAAAAGAAAAACTGGAAAGTTATTGATTTTGAAACTTTTCATAAGAGTCGTTTTGTTTTCACTCAATGATAAAATCGAGTATAGATTTTCCAAGGCCATTGTTTGCCATAAAAATGAGAATTGTGGTAAATCGTGAGACATCCGTCTGTTCAAAGAGCCTTGCATACATTTTGGAACAATTCGCCAAATCAGGTTTACTGGATGTTTACGTTTACGCCATTTCCAAAGTAGATAAAATATGTGACAACCTTCGCAATTTGCAGCTTTGTGTAAAACACCAGTCCAATTAGTTGAAGCATCAACATTATGTTGCAAAACATTTATATTAGGAATTTGGCACAGCAAAAAAATCAACTATATTGTAAGTAGGTAAACTTGAATTTAATCAACTATAAGTTCGTTTGATATGATAGACCTGTTTGTAATGTAACTGATCAATGATCAATGATCAATGCATGAACACTAGTACTACTAGTATTACGCAGCTAAATGTAAAACACCAACCAAATTTGGCAAGAAAACAACCATCCTGGTATAACTGGCTTAATAGCGAGGAGCAATCAAATTTGCAAATCATGAAAATGGCCTTAACTTTTTAATTTGTAAACATTTTTTTTGTTTCTTACACGAAATAGAACAAAACGCTGCTCGGGCAATTAAAT
Organism: Phallusia mammillata; assembly: GCA_003260075.1. Taxonomy (NCBI): domain Eukaryota; kingdom Metazoa; phylum Chordata; class Ascidiacea; order Phlebobranchia; family Ascidiidae; genus Phallusia; species Phallusia mammillata. The sequence goes on along the minus strand of QLIY01000881.1, from coordinate 30,051 downwards.
TCAGACCATTTTTACGCTGCTTGCGCCCTTTCAACATATAATGCTTTCATGCTTTTCTGTATAGTTAATGGTAATTTTTTGTTCCCGTTTTGGTTCCTGCAAAAGAATCAAATTCAACCTCACCCTTTGGTCTCGCTTACTGCCCTTAAATACCTCAATGCCAGTTAAGCAAAAAACAACAAAAGTAAAATCCCATAGCGGGTATATCGGGCTGAAGTACAACAGTTTCCAATTAATACCAAATGAGCATGGTACTTAAGAGCATACATGGAAGCTTGAGTTGTTCATTGTAAGTTGTTTACTTGAATGAGGATAAATATGGTAACAACGAGTAAATTGCTTGATTATTCCAGTATGTAATGTACAAATAGGTTTAACTTGCCATATATAAAGAGGAGTTCAGGCAGAATTAAAATACAACAAAGCAGCCAAGAATAAATATCAGTATTTTGGTGGATCACATTATAGGGAGTTTCGGCAATGAAAAAATAATCGTTTTACAATTTGCAGGGTTAATTTAATTACATTTTATGGTTATAATTATGTAGATATAAATATTAATATATTCAAATACTGTTTTGTTTAAAAATATGTTATGTTTCGTCGGTTTAAGACTTTTTAAAGTATTGAACCATTTATACAGAAGTTCGGTTTGAATATTTTTTATGGCCTGGCAATTACAATGTCTGACGACGAAGTTCAGCGAGCGGGAAACGTATATGAGTTGGATTTACGCGTTTTACACATTCGACTCCAAGGTCCAGCAGCAGTTTTTGCTTCAACAGTAGCAATTGGTGTTGGAAGCTACGTGGTATATAAAGTCGTCAACAATGAGCAATACATGAGAGCCCTACTTCATCCCTTTGAAGACCTAGGTGGCGTTATTCGGACATTAAAAGTTGGTAGCGTCGTTATTGAAGTTGTAGCTGAAAATGATCAAATAAAAAAACGACTTATGGAGTCCTGCAGATCGGGAGAAATTTTAAGAGAAATCAACAAACGGCTTGAAGAGTATGAAGAAGAATTCAAACAAGAAGTTGGTTGCTTTGATGACATACAGATCATTCAAACAGAAAAAGTTAAAATGTCCCAAGAAGATTGGAATGAGGCAAAAATCCATTTTGAAAAAAACATTAGGAAAACAATTGAAAAACAAATTGAGTCATACAAGAAAGAATGTATGTTAAGTTATATTTATCTCATTTTTATTTTGCTTAGTCCAACACGAAAAAATTGATTACTTGTCATTATACTCACTGAAAACTAGTTTTTACATTAGTGGTTTTAAAATTACAGATGTCCTTGAAGCAGACCCTTTTTCTGTCGAACATCAGTTTGGTTTACAAACTTTTTTTTTTGCGGTCATTGCGGGATACTCAGAAAATTTTCCGATTTTCTGAACTTACCCAAAGAAGCCCAAGCACATCTTCAAGTGGTTATTATAACACGGTAACAATTAAATAAGGTCCAGTTGTTTGTTAAATTGTGAACATGAATTTATTAAACATATGTTGCTGGATTAAAACCACATACTTTAGTTTTGTGGATTGTAAACATCGACTCCCAGCTCTAAGGACTGTCCGACATAAATTTTGCAGCCGATTGATTTGAAAACAACACCCTGTTACGAAGATGATACTTCTGAAGAAGAATATTGGATTTCAAACATCATATCCATGCTAAAGTACGAAGGTATACGATTAAAGATATTGTTCAAACAATTTGTTTGCCACAATTAATCCAGCACGTTTCTTTTTTTCACATTCAAAACTTTATTCATGAAATTATTCGTGGTTTTGCTGATTGACAATTGCTTTGACAGGAAATGAAAAAAAGTCGTTGAAAGAGTTAGATCCAAAATCAACCAAAGCAACAGACTCGGAATCGTCCACTGCTGATCCTAAAAAATCCGAAGCAGCAGATCCAAAAAAATCCGAAGCAGCAGATCCAAAAAAATCCGAAGCAGCAGATCCGAAAAAATCCGAAGCAGCAGATCCAAAAAATCCGAAGCAACAGATCCAAAAAAATCCGAAGCAACAGATCCGAATAAATCCAATGCTGGACCAAAATTATTCCAAGCAGCAGATCCGAAATCCTTCACAGCAACATATTCGAGACCATTTATTGCTGATCCGAAAAAATCCAAAGCAACATATCCGAAAAAATCCGATGTAGCAGATCCGAAATCATCCGAAGCGACATATTCAAAAGCAGGTTGTCTTACACAAATAGTTGTTTTTGCAACCAATTTACACCGTACATCATTTAAGAAATAAGACGCATTTTTGAATAGAAAAAGAAAATCCTTTGATTAGTTTCTACATACAAACTTACATTTCTTTACTTTAATATTTTGCTTGCAGGATTGTATACATACGTTTGCAAAGCTTTGGACTCAGGATACAACAAAATGTTACAGGGAGCATCAACGCAGGAAACATTTGATCTCGTCATGCATCTTGTGGAGTTCAAACTGCAGGAAGCAGCAGATTGGCACTGGGAACTTTATCAACAAGGAGAAAAAATCTGGAAGTTGACAAAAATAGTTAGCACCATTTCTACATACCAACTCTACCAGAGAGCCAGCGAACTAAAATCACAAAATAACTTTTGTGAATCTGTTTTGTTTTTCTATCTTGCATTCCGTCGTGCAGCAGATGAGTTCAAAGGAGAAATGACACTGGGAATGGCGTCGTTGTGTTTGCGGGAGATTGTTGATGTCATGAAACGACTTTACAAAAGAAATGGACACAAAATTGTCAAAAACTACGTAATGCGCATAGTGGACAGTATTTGCAAAGATGTAAACATCGACACAAGCAATATGGACGATAACTTGCTTTGGTTCGTGCACTGGAGGGCGCTAAGACACATTTTAACTGATAACTGGTCAGACTGTAACTACGCTTTGGAAAATGCTCTAGAAACGTGTTATGTACAACCAAACTTAAAAGTCCTGGGATATTGTTACACAAATTTCGGCTACTCATATTACAAGTTGGGCCACTTTCACAAAGCGATAAAAAGCTACGAGAAAGCCGTAAAAGTCCTGCAGGAAGCCACCGATTTTGCTTCTAATGAAAACCAAAAAAAGCACCTATCGATCGCACAAAACAGTCTAGATTGGTTAAACAAGCACCCACGTGGTTATGAAATGTAAGCTTCTTTCGGCAATTCAAAACTACATAGAAAAGGAAGTCAACTTCTTACTTGTGATTCATATTTTAAGCAAATATTTTGCTATTTGCACAGTTTTGTTTTTGTACACTGTTTTTTTTTTATGATTTAAAACTGTAATCCATACTCCTTCTGTTACGCTTTTTTTCGCTTTCCCATGCTTTGCATGAAAACTAACTAGCCGAAATAGCTCCCCTTTAAAGCAATCTAGCCCCTACAAATATTTTCGTTTCGGATTGTATGGTTTTCGTTGGAGGGCAATGGTGTTGGCTGAAGGTCGATACGTGTTTATTGCAGCATGTGTTCTTTTGTAGTTTTAGCATTTGTATTAATACCAAATTGTACCGCCAAAATCTAAACTAGTCTGCATAAAATTTGATGTTTAATACAGTTTAGGTTATCTTGTATGATTGTATACGTTGTTTATGATTGTTTTCAACAAATTTAAAATGCTGTAAATAGTGTATTTGGCCCTCTTATGTTTGTACTTCCGTTTGTACCTTTTCCTTCTTCACATTTTTTTTAAATTGAACTTACTGTTGGCCAACCACAANTGAAAAGTGTAAGCTAACAACATTGTATCATAAGTGAAGGGGTTCGAACCCAGGACTCTCCCGGGGACGAATCCCGATCAGGTTTTTTTTATGTCTGTATATAGGTCAGGCGCGCCGGACCATTCGGCCAAGTTCCTGCCCGGCCAACCACAATTAATTTTGTACAATGAAAATGACATGTTATAGCGCCTACAAGCGATCACTCCTGATATCCAAAACGATACGAATTAAAAAAAATGCCTTGTAATGTAAGTTTGCCTATGGTGAACGATGTGTAAAACGTCAGCATGTGACGTAAAACTTTGTAAACATATTCTGTGCACCTTGTAGTTCTGTTAATATGCTGTTTTATGAAGGTTTGCTTGATGTGTTGCTTACCTACGTTTACATAGCGTTTAGGCTTGTGCAAATTTCAAGTAGTTTGTAGATATGCATTTTAATTGCTTTGCTCAATAAACTAGCTTATGTCAATCAATATACTGTTTGGTGCCGTTATGTTTACGTGAAGTTTGTCAGATTATTAGCCTTGCAACTTTCTGCAATGGTAGGGAACTTGTGCAACAGTTAACCTATTTTTGAAACAGCAAGAACAGAAATAAGTTAAAAGCAAAATTAAAATTAGAAACTCGAACTGCATTGCAATGGGCAGTTCAACCCGAGTTAGCTAGGAACATAACAACGACAAAAGTAGTTCCACCAAAAAAACGCTAACAAATGCCAGACAGCGCAAATCAAAGCGTCGCGCAGTATATACTGCGTCTCGTGCCACTGCGCGGTATGACCTTTACACAGACTGCCATGGTTCGATCTGCTCTCGGACATCGAACTGACGTTTTACCGAAGACGCAGCAAATTGCTGACTTAGCAAATATTGCCATAGCAACGCCTACGCTCCGTTGCACCATCTATCGGAAGCAGACCAATGGTGTACGGTACCGTCTCATCAGCGCACAGTGACCTTTGTACCGACAGAAAGCACAGAAGCAGCTGTGTAGCATCATGTGGCAGCAACTACGGATTAGTTTTCACATCAGGACTTTTTTCTGCCATTCTAGTCGACCAAACAATGCAATGCAACTGGGCGAAAATTGCATTTGGCTTGCGTATTTATTAAAAAGATATTTTTCAATCTGATTCGAGCCTGAATTTAAAGCAGGTCACATTTGTTACTTAGATTTTCTTTGGTAAATCAACTTTCGGGCCAAATAGGACTTTATTTTAACAAAATTTTGGTTCGGGCCAGTGTACTCCGTTTTAAAACTAAACAAATTCGTAAGGTTTGTACCTAATGTAACAAAAGGAGTTTTGAAACACTGGATTGTTTTAGCTAGGGCAAAATAATCCATTCGTTCTATCATCGTCATAGAAGTTGCCATAAAATATCTGCAAAAATTAGTTAATTGTGCAATTTTTTACTTTCCAACATCGCCACACTAAAAAGCCTGAACTTAACACTCCATTGGTTACGTGGTATTTTGCGTAAAATGCGGCTGGGCAAATGGTAACGAATTCCATAAATGTACACTGTTCGCGATCTGATGCAATCTGAGAAACACGGTAAAGTGCATGGTGTAAAACTTTGCGTTAAAGGTGCTTCATTCAAATATTTTTATGCACAAAACAGCCTAGCTACATGCAAAATTCATCTTTATCTGGAGCGAAAGGCACAACCTAAAGTTCAATGTGCAATAATCAGCAACTTTTTTATTTCGAATAAGTTTAAAATATACGCTAGTATCAAAATATCTTAAATGTTAAGCGTTGGTGATGACCAAAATGTACGCAAATAAAAGGCTGATAGTTTACTTGGATGAAGCTTTGTTCGAAATGCAAGAATGCATATTAGTTTAATTCTTTTAAAAGATTAAACATTTGTTAAAGTTTAATTTTTAAGAAATTTATGGTGTAACTTTTTAAATCAGTTTGTCATTACAACGGCGGATAATAATGTTTCATTTAGTTCAATTTTTTTAAGTGAGGCCGGTATGTCGTCATGCGCTGATACGTCATGTTAAAATTCCAATGGAGTCGCAGCAAAACAATTCAAAGGCCCGATAACTGCGGTGTGGTTTGACTCCAATGGAATTTTAACAAACTTTTAAAATGTTTGCTTTGTAAAATCCGAAACAAGGGGATTTCGAAAGACTAATTCCTGCTCCTGACCACATTTTTTTTAATTGATTGGTTTCGGTTGGGTTGTGGTGTTGCTCAATTCCAACTCCCAGAAAAGTAGAAAACAAACGGTTGTTTCCCGTTTCATGCTAATAAAACGGTGTGCACGTTGAATAAATAGAAAAGCTTAAAGGGCTACAACCTTAGTTGGTCAAGCACTCCGCTTTTTAGGCAGACTGCATGCAGGTTTCGGACTGTAGAGTTATTAATACGAACTTGATTTAAGCCAGACTTCGCTCTCCGCTACGTTTGTGTCGGACGACCCTTGCACTTCGGTGTTTAACTATAAGGTGCACTTCGCTTTTTTTTAAACAGATTGAAATTTTAGTATTTGCTACAAAGTGATCCTAAATATTACTGTGATTGAAATGGCTAGTGTAGTACTGAACATCGGTAAACTCTTGCAAGTCTCACTAACAGGCGACATAGCACTTGCTGCTGCTGTCGAAGTATTTGGAATTGCGGGTTACGCTGCGATCAAAATTCTTAACAACAAGAAATATATGGCAGCCATATTGAAACCCTTGCAAAATCTTGGTGGCATAATAAAAGCCTGGAGAAAGGGGAGTTTGATACTAGAAGTTGTGGCGGAAAAAGAAGAACATAGAAATAACATAAAGGCTGGGTGTGAATCGCAAGAAATTTTGAAGGAAATCAACAAACGTCTCGAAGAGTATGAAAAAGAATTCAAACAAGAAGTTGGTCGTTTTGAAACTATAGAAATCGTAAAAGAGGAAGATCTTCACATGTCGCAGGAAGAATGGGAAAAGGCAAAAATCCAATACCAAAACAACATCAAGGAAGCAATTGAAAAGGGACAAAACTAAAGTAAGGCAAACATTTAATTTTGATTCCCACCATTAGGGAAAAATGCGACTAGTCAAAAGTAATACTCTCATGTGGTTTTAAATTTGTATAATCATTTATTTAGGAAACTTTAGGAAAACAAAAACTTGGTCAAAAATATAACATTTTTTGTTTCCGTTTTCTTTTGCCTGTCGTTCAAACATTTCTCAAATAAGAATTACATATCGTTACCTTTTTTAGGTGAAGAAAATCCGAAACCTGCCGAAGAAGCAAATTAAGTCTTGTTGTATTTATGCAGCGCCGCCCCCCCCCCCCCCCCCCCCCCCCCCCCCCCCCCCCCCCCCCCCCCCCCCCCCCCCCCCCCCCCGTAACAATATGACCTGGGATAAAGAATATTGCTCATTTAAAACAAAATTATCTTTGGACATGAACAAAATTAATTTAAATACTGTACCCAGCCAAAAAAACGTCTTTCGTGTGCTTCAAAGCTTAAAATTTAAGCATCCAATGTCAGTTGTTGTGTTGTTTTTCGCTTCGTACATAATCACAGCCTTTTGAAGCATGATTGGCATTTCTGCAGAACCTAATAAACTTCTGTTGGTAACAAAAGACAACGCTGACGAAATAATCATGACGCCAACGTCAGTAGCGACCGCAACCGTTTTTCTGTAAATCACAAAATAACATGCAAAAGGCATCCATTATGACGTCATAGCGACAATGCCAGCACTCAGCAGTTTCAAAACTACACAAAAGATCTCAAATTAAATCTGCATTAATCGATGGTATTTTACATTAAAATGCATTCAAATTACTTATAATAAGACTAGTTGCAGTTTGAGTACACATTACTACTAGTTAAACACAAATTAAATGAGAACATAAAACATATCAACTGTTGGACAACCAGGGTTGTACTAGCTCGCCAGCGACTAGAGGTTCCACAACTGACATCTTAAACATGTTAAGCAGTTAACCATTGCTTTTTAGCATTATATAGTTTCACTACACAAAAAAAAAATGTGGCGTTCAAAGCACATGCTCTCTCGCGGATGAATATTTCATTTCGTCTTGATCAAAGAAAACTTAAATCAGCCAAGCGGAACAATTAGCAGGCCTGTAAGCTTAAAAGTTTATAGTTGATAATGTTACTGGAAACGTTTAATTCTTAGATATAACAACTAATACGTAACTTGAATTGCAGTATCGCGCATGTAACCATGTTAGTTCAAATGGTTCAATATACAATTAATTAAAAGTTAAGTATATTGAACAGTCTTATAGCCAGGGTTGCCATTGACATGGACTCAAAAAATAAGGACCACCGAAGATTTTAATTTTCATAGGAAAAAAAACAAACTTTTTTTAACAAATCTTTGCATTTATACGAGCCATGGCAAATCACATGCCATCTTTTTGCTAGAAACAATCTGTTCCATCAACTTTTGCTCGTAGAAAATACTTCGTGTATCTCACGACAGCTCAGGTCTTGGTTTGCTTTTACTTGTAGCAGGGATTTGACTTGTAATTGTTGAAATTAAGACAAAATGAGGACTCAGGTCAAAAACAAGGACATTTCTTATAAGGACGGAAGGCAACCCTGCTTATAGATTTGTTTCAGGCAAAAACTCTTGGCTATAGCCTATAGCAGTTAGTAACTTACATTTCTTACACTTCAGTACAAAAAAGAAGTTTAACAGTAGCTTGTATTGTATGAAAGAAAAATTTACAATGACGGTAAACGCCTTTTACAGTACATGCAGATCAACAACAGGGCGTTCCGTAATGTCAATAACCATCTGCTGCAAATAAATCATGCACAAAACGCTACCGCCCGACAGCTTATAGAGATTAAATCATTTGCAATGACTCCCATTTAACAAGGCGTTCCCCGCCACTGGTGACGTATTCTCGAATGCAAATGGGATTTGTCGATTGTAACGTCATAAAGCGCCTTGCAACACCCTTCCCACTGGTAACCTGTCATTATCTGTCTCGTGCGCAGTAATTGCCCGAATACAGCGCCGTTTCTTGGCTGCAGGGAAGAAAAAATATCGAGGGAAGTTATTTTGACACTTGATATTATCAGATGCATATCTACGTAAGCGGAGTAGGGCAATTTTGAAGCGGTGGCCTGCAATAACGGCCGCGATCTATTTATCTTTCGTGTGCTCGAGCATTTGAGTGGACTTGCAATGGAGGCTTCAGCGCCAGTAATAGTGGGTTTGTTAGTTGGCAGTTTAACGCTAACTTGCATTATATCTTTATGCGTTGCGAAAATTTTCGGCAAAAAGAAAGACGAAAAGGATCCAGAAACAGACGAATCAGATATAGACAGCCCAGGAGGGGCTCGAAAGGCCCCAATGGCGCCCCGTACCATGCCGAACACGGTTTTTAAACCCACAGCGCTATCTGCTGCATTACCTGCGCATCAAACAGCACATGGAAATTATCCAAAGACGAATGGCTATTCGGTAATAAACGAAATGTCGTCTAGTGGGTCAAGTTTATCACCGATTTCGTCAATTTCAAGGTCTTATATCATCCCGAGCGCTAAACTTCAAACCAGAAGCTACAGTAAAAATGGTAAGTACTTCGGCTATTTGACTAATTGTGTGTGTAAATAGGCATATAAAACAAGAATACAAAATTAAATTGACATTAATTTGGTTTAAGTTTTCACTTTTTGTCATTTATTTAATTATTCTCTCCAGTTTTTACATTTTATTTTTGTACTTATTATGTGTGTTGTTTTTTTTCTTTAGTTATATTGATACCCCTTATTTAAAATGTTCAAACATGCTTAAAAAAATTTTTCAGCAAAAAATATATATCATGATACACCGTTTCATAATTCTGGCTTTTTGTGGCATTGTCACCTATGCCCTGAGTATATCAAGCACTGACATTTTCAATTCAGTCGTTTTCATGCCAATCACGTTTGGGAAATTCCCTTATTTCTAAAATCGCTTAGCGGGTGTCTGGTAAAATTGCTGCAAATCGGATCGTAGTGAAATTGCTGGCGAATTGCCAAGCAACGTGGCCAAGGTTAATGTTAATAGGCGCTTTAATGTACTGCTCATTATGCTGGTAATCTGATATGCCACCGGCTATTCGGAAAGGACGACTTCAAAAAATACCATTTTAACAGCTATGGCTAAAATATAGTGAAACCACTAAATAAGCTATTGCTGCCAGGCATAATGTATAACATTATTGCTCATCCAGCAGATTTATTATTTATATAGTTAACCACGTTATAGTTAAACCACGTTAAATTTATGATGCATTATTTTCTTGATACTACAGTTGATTTAACAAAGTTGAGTAAAATATTTACTCATTAAAAAAGTTGATTTCATAAGTGGTCTATGAAAAGTGTAAGCTAACATCATTGTATCATAATTGAAACATAAGATAAATGTTGGTACAACTGCATTTGACCCACTTAAAATGAACCATACGTTTTAATAAGCACTACTTTCAATTTTAGGTGTTTCAGCACCAAATCGACCACCAAGAACAACAAACAAACAGGCGCCGATGAGACGTTACCAATCCGCGGTCTCTGCAGCGCCACCTAGAAAGAAGTCCATGTACAAAAGCGTACCACCAAAAGGCGCTCTTGGGTCCCAACAGTACGTCATAACCAAGCCAGGATTCCAAAATTACGGATATTCGTATGCCTGAAAGCTGCACTATATGCTATTGTATTTAATTTCCCGTGGTTCCGTTTTCAAGTGTAGACTCGCACAGGTCTTGAATTATATCTTGGAAAGAATCTAATTCGTTTTATACAGTTGTATTATCTTTCAATGTTTAGTATCCGCACTTACAATTAAACTACTGCATAGTATCAACATAATAATGTTTTTGGGGGCAACTGGCTATTTTATTAAAGTGTATAGGGCTTTTCTGGCAAATGTATTTTTATACCTACGTTTGTTGTATAGGATGTCGAAACGTCGAAATAAAATACATTTGCCAGAAGAGGTCTATAAACTTGATATTATGCCCGACAACAATAGCTTATATGTAGCTATTTTAACGTATGTACGTAATGTTTTCGTTTTTCGCCCATGTTACATTGTCTTGTTACATGCACGGTTTGGTTACGTAATTCGCATTTTCTATTTTATTTTTTGTCTGCCAAATTTTTACGACGCACCGAGCATTGGTTGTTGCACAAACACACGATTTAGCGTTTTATTGCACTGAAATACGTGTACAAACCACCCAGCACCCTGCGATGTGTGCAGTGGCCATAAAACATAATGTGTTTCACTCAGTGTCGAAAATACACACCTACACCTACACCTTTGTGTTATTTACCTATTTTGGTTGTGCTATTTCATCTTAATAATGGATTCTGTTAAGGATATATGTAAAACGACCGAAAACAAACCATTTTATCTCTATTAGTTCCCCCCCCCCCCCCCCCCCCCCCCCCCCCCCCCCCCCCCCCCCCCCCCCCCCCCCCCCCCCCCCCTTAGGCCCAAAGTTCTAAACAGGTCTGAAATTGGAGCCCGAACCCGGCCCGAACCCGAATTCGTTTTTTTTTTAAAGCCCGTTTAGGCACGAAAGTTTGATTTAAAGCCCGTTTAGGCCCGACATTGAAGCTTTAGGTAAGACCAAGACAACAAATACAATAGACAAGCAATTGGTTTTGAACAAGGCGTTTTAGGGCTGTTTGACAATAGGTTAGGTCCAGCAACTGCCTACTTAGCTACATGAATTTATTCAAAACTATACTGATACAGAGCGTAAAGTCAGGCCCGAATCAGGCCCGCTTTTTTTCTGGTTAGGACTGTCCAATCCACAAAAGATGGCTAACATTGAATATGAATACCGATTGTTTTAAGAAACGACATTGTATTACAACATTTATATTGCTGAACCCAATCGTCGGTTTAAATTCGAAAGTAATAATATCCCTAATCCTAACAATCGAAACAACTTTCTTTTCGCTGAACGAAGGTTTATCTACTTATTCGCGGTAAAATTTACACAAAGTCGTATATTTCTTCTACAAATGTACATTTAAACTTTATAACCCGTAAGCACGTCTTTAAGAAAAGTAACAATAAAAGTTATAGTAGGGATGACTTCAAACAAGAAATAGGGAACGATTTGCTTTAAACCTGGCCAAAACCGTAAAAGGCGTAGTTATTTCTTTAGCAACTTTTCATACCAGCTATGACCTAAATGTTTTTCAATCACTACATGTTTTTAACTTAAAGTTCATCACTTTCTTAAAACTTTGGCATCCATTTGATTTTTAAAATCCTCCTAGAAGTTATATTTAGACAATTACAGAGAAGTTGACTCTGTACTGACCCAATGGGTAGACAATAAGAACACACTGCCGTATATCTGACTCTAATAAACAAACAAACTATCCTGTCGAAACGAACAACAAGACGCAAAACTAGCTTAACGTTCCCACATTATATTTGGATAAGGCATACCACGAGAGCGCCTCTTGCGGCTAAACACGCAACACAAAAGTCACCGCGCACGAATCAACTGTGAGACATCAATTCTAATGCGTACTCTAGTCACTTAAGGTAGCTTAAGGTAACTCTAGATGACTGATTTTTAGTTTGAAACACGTCGGTCTTTATAGCGCTCAGGTCAAATGTTGTTATGCAAGCTGAGCTGTAAAAACGTACGCCCGAGAAGATTAACTAAGTTCTAAACCGCAATTATTCTTTAAATTGCTTTACAGAAGTGTCACATATAACATGGCTGGAGGCCAAGTAATACGTGGGTTACTGTTAACACGTTAAAAGCGATACAACAATAGCCTTAAGCCAGTATATGACCATCGTGGTGATTAGAAAACAGGTTTAAACAGGTTTATAGCCGGTCAAGCTTTTGTGTAGAAAAAAGGTGAGGTTTGACCGAGTTTGACCG
>QLIY01000881.1:0-14917 GCA_003260075.1 Phallusia mammillata | reverse complement strand
GGTCAAGCTTTTGTGTAGAAAAAGGCGAGTTATGAACGGGGTTGACCGTGATGATATGACACGACAATTACACGAATTAAAATGTTTTGAATTAAAAAGTCCAAAGTCCGATGTATTTTGAATTAAAAGTCCAAGGTCCGATACAACTCAAATACATGAAAGGAACAATAAACGATTTGTTTGCAATCAGTCAATGTTTGAATGGACGTTGTACAGTATTTTAAGAAAGAATTCGGCCGCACAAAAAGCAGAGTTTCAAATATTTGCAATCTCAAACCAGTGAATAGCAACAACAATGGCTGCGTTCGAAACGCAAGGTCCACACAATGGATTTCTTACGTCACAATGGGATGTTTGTCCCTTAAGTCATATAAACGAGACAAACGCATTTTGCAGCGGAGCATTATTAAACGCCTGTCAAATGGCTTGTAAAACGGCTGCTGTGTCATTTTTATCATTTGGACATCGCCAAATGGTAGACAAGGCTTATGTTCAAAATGCGTAAGTGTGTGGTACAGTGTTAAAAATAAAACGTCATGTTCTGACATGTTTTACAACACTTTAAAGCGAAAGTCGTTTTCAATGCAAACGCCTGAGATATTGTCACTAGATAAGACGATTCCGTTGGTTTGTTTTAATGTGGACAAGCAAGCAACATTAGAAATTTTGGCTATTTTTTTAGACTCAGTATTTGTAAAACTTTAAAATAGTGTTTTGTCAATATGGCTCTTATTGTGTCTGTAGTCAAAATTGCTGATTTACATTCAAAAATAAGAAAAATCCGAGTTAGTTTTTACTGGTTATCTGCATAAGCAAAATGAGAATCATAATCTTGGCGGTTTGTGTGTTACTTGTGAAACCTGCGTATTCAAAATCCAAACAATATAAAGGGTAAGTACAAAATTACTTTGTTTTCTGAAATACTGATTACGTTAAGGCGGTATACGATTATTAAAACTAACGCACAAGTTTTCAGTGACCAAGTTTGGAGTGTCACACCTTCAACAGAGGAAGAACTTCAGTTCATTGGAAATTTGATCAACACCCCGCAACATAAGGTATGCAAAAACATTTTTTGTATCGTTTCAGTTACAATTACAATACAAGCATCAAGTAACTACATGATAAGCTGCAGACGTTGTACACCAGCTGCACTGATGAGACAGCGTAGGCTTAAACCAGTAGTTCCCAAACTTTTTAATATTTTTTCTAAACGGTCCCCTTGCCATTGTTTCGAGAGCTCGCGGTCCTTAAGCCTAAATGTGTATTTCATAAAAACAAAAGTTGTTTGCAGGATTTTAGCCAGTTGTGCAAAATTGCGAATAATAATCATCCAAAGACAGCATGTGATATCACAAACAGGACAAAAACATTGCGATTGTGCGCAAACAATTGCATTTATTATAGTTGTCATTCAATAGAAGCCATTGTTTAGCAATGGAGACAGTCGATTCTCATTTGTACTTTGATTTAAACTTATTTAGTGGCACAAACCAAATAAGATCATAGAATTATCGCCTCGCGGTCTCTTCAAAATTGCCTCACGGACCCCTAAAGGACCGCGGACCCCAGTTTGGGGGGGGGGGGGCCCGCTGGCTTAAACAGTGTGCACTGACTACAACGCATAGTTACGATTTGGTAGTTTGGTGAAAAATAGTTGCAAAAAAAACGATTTTAAGATATTTCATTGCATGAACGGCTATAGTTGGAATGGCTTATTTTCAGTTGTACTGTATTTTTTACTTTTTTGATTTTTGCTGAATGTTCTTTACATTTTTCAGCTGGACTCTTGGAAAGATCCAAGAACAATAAACAGAGAGATCAATTTTCGAGTTCCATTTTCTGAGATTCCAGCTGTGAATCAGATCTTGCAGAAACGAGGCCTTGCATACAGAGTAATGATAACCGATGTCCAGCATTTAATCGACTCACAAACTGCCTCTAGTGGAAACAGAAGAGCAACCACCAAAGCGACAAACATTGAGGACTTTGGGGGGGGGGGGGGGGGGGGGGGGGGGGGGGGGGGGGGGGGGGGGGGGGGGGGGGGGGGGGGGGGGGGGGGCTGAAGAGGTTGGTTTTCAATGCACTAATCTTGGGGGTAAAATGTAACAGAGCGCAAATAAAGAAAAAGACGCGCAGCAAAGCAAGCAAGACGAAAAAAAATCTTTGGAATGCTGATGATGTAACGATGATGCATAAGACCTATCTCCAGTTGTGACGTCACATTCATTGATTACACGATTTACTCAGACCGGACATTATATGCTTATTAAGTTTGTAGAGCTTTTCTGGCAATTGTGATTTGCACGATAAACAAATTAAAACAGGAATCGTGCACTGTACTAGTCGTGTTATTTACCCTGATGAAGGCGACCTGTATAGGATGTCGAAACGTCGGAATAAAATTACATTTGCCAGAAGAGCTCTACAAACTGATATTATACCAGGCAGCAATAGCTTTACAATTAATCTTCTTATGTTTAAAATAAAGAAACTTGGCCAAAATAAGGAAAAAAACTTATGTAGTCTTAGTTTTGTGAAACGTTTGTTCAAATCCTGCAACAACCAGTTTTTCGTCTGATTGTAAATTCATACTGACCCAAATCCATGACATTATAGACCTATTGAAAACTATTTAAAAAACAAAATTTATTCAGGTATACGAGTGGATTGACTTTGTCGTAAGGGACTATTCCTTCGCGAGCAAATTTGAGGTGGGAATAACAACACAGGGACGAACTATATACGCCCTCAGTTTTGCTAAAGGGGCTGGCACGACCACCAAAAAAGCGATCTATGTGGATGCACTCATTCATTGCAGGGAATGGATTACCACTGCTACCACCATGTGGGCGTTTAAAGAGGTAAGCCTGGTTAAAATTTTCAGGTAAATTCTAAATACAAGTGAAGTCTGAGTTTTATGGTTGATAACTGTAAATTCTTGCACTTTGGCTCGAAACATATTTTGCTAAAGCTTTTAAGAATGTATTTTTTCGCCCAAAAAGTGCTACAGCTTTAAGACTCCAATTTGTTGATGCAAAACAATGACAAAGTTTTGACATTTCAGCTCAATGACGACAAGTTCTAAGTTTGACTTAGTCAATCAATAGCCTGGTTTGAACAATGTAATGGTTGTCCTGGCACTGTTTGTCTATTTTCGACATTTTACCACAAATAAATGTTTGCAAATGCTTTGACTTCGCTCGTTAAAACTGTACGACCTAATGGATGCTCTTGTTCTGCCAAATTCCGTTCTAAGTCCTCGCAAACCACTATTAAGCGTTTAGTAATCAGAACAAAAACCATTTGCCTAGTGTTACTTTTATCATGATTTGTTAAGGAAAAGCGTCAATTGCATTCCATATAAATAGTCAATACTAATATACAAGCTTTTCATTGTGACATATTAACCCCATCGTGATGCAACAAAGGTAAACTGCCAGTGGCAAACAATGTTACATCACAGTGTAATGACTCTTTTTGTTGAATTCCGATGTCGCAACCGAGACAAAGGGACTTATCTTTTGGTCCTGGTCCAAACGAGGTTTGCTTGTTAATAAAAGAAGACAAAAAATACCAAAACCCTTAAAGGGGTCCGCGATTAGATTGATAGTGTCAAAAAGGGTCCGCGAAAGCAAAAAGGTTGAGAACCACTGGTCTACATATACCAATATGTGAAAAGCGCAAAGGCATCAAATTCATTGACCAAAGATTTAACTACAGAAATAGTATTTTGACATTAAAATATATTTTTAGATGCTCACAAAGCCGGAATACTCTACTATGTGGGATGATTACGATTGGTATTTCATACCAATGATTAACATCGATGGATATGTGCACACTTGGGTACGTTGAGACAGGTTTAAATGGTAGCCCTTTAAAACTGGACAAGATAATTTCAGCAGCTGGTGGTCTAAGGTGACAAAACGCATTTAAGGACTGAGCAAAAACGGAGCCAGTAGATTTGTGTAAAACATGACCACGTTTTGACAAGTGCTGTTGTCATCATCAGGTTATAAGAAATAAAAACGACAGAAGGCATGCAACTAGGTGCAGCACAAAGGTAAAAAAGGCGACACAAAGTAAAAGGCAAAAGCAACTAAACGGAGATAAAAACGTAGTCACATTTTACACAAATATACTGGCTCTGATTGTTTTGACAATTTAAGGACGTTTTAAGTTCGATTTTGTTTGACAAAAAGTTTGTAAACATCTTAACATTTTGGAAATTGGTTGTACAATTTATATGGCAAAGTTGCGATAAAGTAGTGTTTTTTTAATGAAACTAAACAACAAAATTTACAGACTGAAGATCGATTGTGGCGCAAAACCTTAAGCCAAACGGCCACTAGGTCGTGCATAGGAGTCGACGGCAACAGGAACTGGAACGTTAGTTGGGGAGGTTTGTTTAAATATACAAGTTGTTTATAAAACCAAAATCTTTGTTGACTTTTAGTGAATGTTATAGGATCTTTTCCGAAAATTAAAGGCATCGTACGCAAACGATTATTGTTTAACTGTGTAATTTTATGTTCAAATAATCGACAGAATCAGTCAACATAAAATAAAATATATTTGAATAGAGGCGACTAATTCTGCCAACATGGGTGCAATGTTGACTTATTCTTATTGGGAAGCAATGCTGCTTTGTCTAGTTTCGGTTGTGGCCAGTGGTGGGATTGAAATTTTTTATCAGCTGTCCTATTTTTGCTGGCTTTGTTACAAAAAGTCCATTGACAGTAACTAATAATGCTAACCAGTTCGCAGATCTCGTAAAATTTCGTGAGACTTCTAAAGAACCGGTGAGAACCGGCTGAATCCCACCACTGGTTGTGGCATATTAGAAAAAAACATTCCTTTTAATCACTAGGCGAGGGTTCGAGTAAACGACCTTGTGATTTCAATTATCATGGTCCAATTCCCTACTCGGAACCGGAAGTGCGTCATCTATCATATTTCATCATGCAAAACAAAGACCAAATCCAAGTTTTGCTTTCCGTTCATTCCTACTCCCAACTTCTACTTTATCCTTACAACTATGACAATGACACTAATGCAGACAACGATGTTCAGCTGGTAATGAAACGCTTTAATTATTAGATCGAAACCAAGTTTTAGAAAAACTTTGGTTAATCCTTAAGGAGAGATTCTTTTAGTAAAAGTGTCAATAATGATTTGTTAAATTTTAAATTTTGCTTTGTTTAAGCACAACATTTCAAAAGCTGTGTGTGAAGCCATGTATAAAGTCCACGGGAAAACATACGTCTATGGAAGAGGAGCGCAGACTATTTGTACGTAATCAATTTATATATTAATATACGATTTTAAAATATTCGAGACAGATTATTATCAATAAAGTGGAACTAAAGAATGAAATACTGACTCATGATTTTTTTTCTTCAGTGTGAATTAGATTTCAATTATAAAAGGGACAATTTAAACGATTTACAATAAACTTTGAGAAAAATTGCATTACATTAATGACATTAACAAATGATTTGCAATGTGGTAAGGCCTAACTAATCGACAATGGTTAAAATTGATTTTCACTTAATCCGGGCAAGTATTTTGGTTCAAACGGGTCCGGATTAACCGAGGTTTAATGAATTTGAGAAAAAGACCCTGATTCGAAACAAGTAATGATGGAATTGACCAATTTTGTATTTATTAATTTTTGAACAGACGTTGCTTCTGGTGTTACAATGGACTGGGCCCACCAAGTTGCAAACATACCCATCTCATACACGTATGAACTGAGAGATACAGGGGAGTTCGGATTTCTTTTGCCGGCGGATCAAATCATTCCTAATGGAGAGGAATTTCTTGCCGGTCTTGTTGTGCTGGTACAAGAGGCACAGAACCCAGTTGCAAGCGGTTATGGACCAAATGAAGTTTAAATTTATACAGTACGCGGGGGGGGGGGGGGGGGGGGGGGGGGGGGGGGGGGGGCGAATAAATAAGGTTGCCGCAACTTAGATTTCTGTAAATGCATGAAATGAATAATAAACCGATTGTTTGCAACCAACCAATGTTTGAATGGACGTTATTTTACCAAAGATTCGGCCGCACAGTTTCAATATTTGCAATCAATAACCTTTGAATAGCAACAACAATGGCTGCGTTCGAAACGCAAGGTCCACACAATGCATTTCTTACGTCATAATGGTATGTTTGTCCTTAAGTCATATAAACGAGGCAAACACATTTTGCTGCGGAGAATTATTAAATGCCCGTCATAAATGGCTCGTAAAACGGCTGCTGTGTCATTTGGGGGGGGGGGATTTCTTACGTCACAATGGGATGTTTGTCCCTTAAGTCATATAAACGAGACAAACGCATTTTGCAGCGGAGCATTATTAAACGCCTGTCAAATGGCTTGTAAAACGGCTGCTGTGTCATTTTTATCATTTGGACATCGCCAAATGGTAGACAAGGCTTATGTTCAAAATGCGTAAGTGTGTGGTACAGTGTTAAAAATAAAACGTCATGTTCTGACATGTTTTACAACACTTTAAAGCGAAAGTCGTTTTTCAATGTACACGCCTCAGCTATTGTCACTGGATGAGATAGTTTAGTTGGTTTATTTGTTATTAGGGTGGACAAGGAAGCAAGAGAATATATTTATGCTAAAAAAATTACAAATTTTGGCCAATTTTCTCAGACTCAGTATCTATACAACTGTAAAATAGTGTTTTGTCAATTTAACTCTTGTAGTTGCCTTAGTCGAAATCATTGATTTATATTTAAAATTTAGAAAAGTCCTAGTTTTTAAGGGTTATCTACATTAGCAAAATGAAAATCCTGATTTTTGCATGTTGTGCCTTACTTGTGAAATGTGCCTATTCAAAATCCAAGCAATATGAAGGGTAAGTATAGAACTGCTTTGTTTTCTAAAAAACCTAATTACGTTACGGTAGTATACGATTATTTCAACATTGTAGTATATCTTTTTTCTTGATGACGCTGTACATATGCTGTGGTGGGATTCAAATTTTTTGGTAGCCGCTTCTATATCATAAAAGTCATTTTTTCAGCTGGTTTTGTTATAAAAAGACCTTTGACACTAATGCTAACCGGTTCGCTGATCTCATATAATTTCGTGAGATGGTTCTATAGAACCGGTGCGAATCGGCTGAGCCCCACCACTGTATATATGCTATGTGTTGTATACATTACAAATACAAAACTAACGCACAAGTTTTCAGTGATCAAGTTTGGAGTGTAACACCTTCAACAGAGGAAGAACTTCAGTTCATTGCAAACTTGATCAACACCCCGCAATATAAGGTATGTAAAAACAGTTTTTGTGATATTCATTCAGTTACAATATAAAGGCATCAAGGGAATACATGTTAAAAAGCAGAAGTCGCACACTGTTTCGACCTGTTCGGTCTCATCAGTGCAGCTGTCGCCAAGAGGTAGGCCTTTTTGGTTACGAAACTCAAGCTTGCCGAAAAGAACAGAGTAAAAACCAAGCCCTGCGAAACCTGTTGCTACAAGCTCACAAGGGCACAAGTTAAATCTCTTGTCACCAGATAAACTGTTGTTGAGACATTATAGGCTTAAGCAGTATGCACTGGTAATTTAGTTTGCATAAAACCAAAACATTTTCTGTGTTTTGGTCCTCGAAAATTCAATTTTAAGACAGTTCATTGCATGAACGTTTATAGTTGTATAAGGATTTCATATTTTGTACTGTATTTTTTCAGTTCAGCTAAATGTTATTTTGATTTTTCAGCTTGATTCGTGGAAAGATCCCAGGTCAATAAACAGAGAGGTCAATTTTCGAGTTCCATTTTCTGAGATACCAGCCGTGAATCAGATATTGCAGAAACGAAAGATTGCGTACAGAGTAATGATACCCGATGTCCAGCATTTAATCGACTCTCAAACCGCCTCTAAAGGAAATAGAAGAGCAGCCACCAAAGCAACTAACATTCTAGACTTTGATTATTCGAGTTACCACCCAGCCGAAGAGGTTCGTTTTAAATGCAATTAACCTTGGCATGACAAAAACTTGACAAACTTTGAAATTACTTGAAGTAATGACGTCATAGGGCATCTTTTCATTAAGCATCTCATCATAGAGTTATTTTTTAGCACTATAGCAGAAAATCATATGTAAATCTGGTAGTGTTTTTAGAATAAACAAACTATAGGCCAAAATATTATGCAAAAGCAATTTACTTTATAAGTCTTTAAACGTTGTGTTGATTACCGAAAAGTTTTTGGTTCTGATTGTGACGTCATGCTTGCCAAATTTTGTAGCCATGACGTCACAGACAATCACCATCACGTGACCAGGTTATAAAATACAATTTTTGTTTTCAGATATACGAGTGGATTGACTTTGTAGCAAGGGACTATTCCTTTGTAACCAAGTTCCAAGTGGGAGTAACATCACAAGGAAGACCGATCTACGGACTTAGTATAGCTAATGGAGTTGGCACGGCCCAGAAGAAAGTAATTTACGTGGACGCTCTTATTCATTGTAGGGAATGGATTACCACTGCTACAACCATATGGACGTTTAAAGAGGTACGACCGTTGAAGAGCTATGTTGTAAACATACCTGGGTAAAATTTCAGGTTAATTCGGAGTACAAATTAAGTCTGAGTTCCATGGTTGATAAACGTAAAATCTTGGCAAATTTATTTCATGTCAAAATCCTTTTACGTTAGTTAGTTTAAATTGAAATCCCTCAAATTGAACAGTTTTCCCTTCTTGTTGAAAATATTCTGGCTTATTACACAAAAAAGGCCAGTTTACATGAAATAAGTTACCTAAAGATTTTACAACCGCACTGTTTTGTAATTCAAATTAATCGAGTCTTAACAGCAAAAAATTACGTCAGTTATTTAAAAAACACAACTTTGTAGTAGCGTCCTGATATAATATGCATAACTGACTAAAGCAATTGCAACAGTTTGAAAAAGGCTGCATTTGGGGGCGAAGAAATTGCACTTATAAATGGATAAATACTTCTACTTAATTCTTTGAACATGCATTTTTTCGCCTATAAAGCGTTACAACTTTAAGACTCCAATGTGTTGGTGCAAAAGTATGACAACGTTTTGACATTTCAGCTCAATGACGACAAGTTTTAAGTTTAACTTCGTAAATCAATAGCCTGGTTTGAACGATGTAATGACAGCGTACTTGTTGTGGCTTGTTTATGGTTGTCCTGGTACTGTTTGTCTATTTTTTACCGTTTTACGACAAATGAATGTTTGCAAAACGTTTACTTCGCTCGTTAAAACTCCGCGGTCCAAACGTTGCTCGCTGAGCTGCATAATCCCATTTTAAAGCCTTGCAAACCACAATTTGTCGGTTAGTTATCAGAACAAAAACCATTTGCTTAGTGTTTACGTACATTGCTAAGGAAAAAAAGTCATTTGTAATTGCCAAAATCGACCACCTTGAAGGATTAAAACTGATTGTGCAAACGTGCAATGAGTTAAGTATCTTAAATTGCCGATTGAGCAAAAAGAAGCAAAAATTGCCTGGAAACAATCTTATATGAATCGAAAAAATATTTTTCAACTCATACTATAATGCTCTACATTCCAACTGAAAACGCATGTCTTAATAATCACACAGCACAACTGTAAACATTGTATCGAACATAGATTTATAGACAAAAACACTATTTTAAAATCATAAGAACATTTTAGATGCTCACAAAGCCGCAATACTCTTCCATGTTAGATGATTACGATTGGTATTTTATCCCTATGATTAACATCGATGGATACGTACATACTTGGGTAAGTTCAATCAACTAACATAAATATTACATTTTTGGCTGTAAAAGGGCAGTTTTTTATATGAGTTAATGATGTAAGAAGAATTTTTAATACAAAAACTTTGACAAGTCTAAAGTCGATCCCCGTTTTATTTAGACATATATATTTCACCTAAGTATTAGGCATCGTTAGTATCTAAAAACAAACAGCGCTAAAAATCGTATGCAAGTTAAACCGTAAAGCACAAACTTACAATATACTACAAGAAGAGTTGAAAGGCGTTTTAAGGCTGATTTTAAAAAGTTTGCAAACATGTTACCTTTCGTGGGTATGGTTCAACATTTTATTTGGTTAAGTTGTGACAAAACAGTATATTTTCTTTAACTAACACTCAAGAATAAAATTTACAGAATGGAAATCGATTGTGGCGAAAAACCTTAAGCGCGACGGCCACTAGTTCGTGCACAGGAGTCGACGGCAACAGAAACTGGGACGTTAACTGGGGAGGTTTGTTTCAATAGACAAGTTTGTTTATTAAAACCCTAATCTTTGTTGACATTTTGTGTTTGGTATAAAGGATCTATTTAACAAGCAACAATGCTTCCTAATCAGAATCAGTGAACAATAGTGTTAAAAGACAATAGAAATAGAATATATTTAAAAAAATGCGATTGATGATGCCCACATGGGTGCAATGTTGACTGATTCTTATAAGGAAGCACTGTTGCATTGTCCAGTTTTGGTTGTGGCTCAGATTTGTAAGTAGGGTTCGGGCTTTGGTTTCTTAAAAAAACGGGCTTGATTCGGGCCTGACTTTACACTCTGTGTCATTTTTTCATGTAAATTTAACTCGCTAAGTAGCCGGTTGCTGGACCTGACCTAATGTCAAGCAGTCCCAAAACGCCTGTCAAACAGCAACAAAGACCGATTGCATTGTCTATTGCAGTGATTTTCAACCGGTGTTCCGCGGAACACTAGTGTTCCGTGAAAGATCCTCAGGTGTTCCGCGAGAAATTTGCTGGTTTGAATATAGAATTCTAATGTTTTAGGCTTCTATGCTTTGACTAGAGTTTTATGTCGAACACCGGTTAAAAATCACTGGTCGTGATGTGCAATTTAGCGGTTACCGCGATGTAGAGTTTTAGTATCCCCCCCTAGTTGTTTCATTGCATCAAAATTTCGTTGGGTGTTCCGCAAAATTATTTTAATGCATATAAAGTGTTCCGTGGCTTAAAAAAGGTTGAAAAACACTGGTCTATTGTGTTGATTGTTTTGATCTTTTCTGAGACTTTAATGTATAGGCCTGTCAATCATACTTCCGGGCCTAAACGGACTTCTTAAAACGTTTCGGGTTCCGGCCGGGTTTCGGGCTTGTACTTTCAGGTTCGGACTCCAGTTTAATTCCCATTTACAACAATGTTGTGGTATATTAGAAAACGCAAACATTTATTTTGATCACTAGGCGACGGTGCAAGCCCTAGACCTTGTGACCTCACATACTACGGTCCATTCCCCCACTCTGAACCGGAAGTACGTCATCTATCTTATTTCATCATGGAAAACAAAGACCAAATTCAAGTTTTGCTTTCCGTTCATTCCTACTCCCAACTTCTACTCTATCCTTACAACTATGATCTTATCACTATTGCAGACAATGATGTCCAACTGGTAATGAAGTGTTTTAAAAATTATTACACTAAAACTAGCGGTTTTTGAACCTTTTCTGTTATATGTGATGGTATTTTTTATCGCTGCCTACAACCTAAACCTCGTTTGAATGGGTAGGCCAAGTATCAGGCCTATTCTTCTTGACATGCTAGCATATTTCCAAAACTGACAAGGTTAGCAATTCCAAAATAATGTCCAAGAAACGGGTTCAATCCACAAAGAAACGGTTCAAGCTCGCACGTGTAGGCTACCACAGGTCAAGAACCACCGTCTTAAACGTTGCGAATATGTTGACTTCAAGAAGGGTTTACGGAAAATATTCTGTTTGTAAATGTGTCAAAAATGATTTGTTAAATTTTGAAATTGTTTTGTTAAGCATAACATTTCAAAAGCTGTGTGTGAAGCCATGTATGCGGTCCACCAGAAAACATACACCTATGGAAGAGGAGCGGAGACTATTTGTACGTAAGCATTTTTATATATTATATATCGGTTGTTTGCTTTTTCGCCTAATTTGAACAAAACAAATGATTCATAATGTGGTAAATCTTTAACTAATCGACATTAGTCAATCCGGATTTTTGCCTAATCCGTGCAAATTTTTGGGGGGGGGGGGGGGGGGGGGGGGGGGGGGGGGGGGGGGGGGGGGGGGGGGGGGAACGGATCTGGTTTATTGAGGTTTACTGAATTTGAAAAAAATCACCTTGATTTAAAACGTAGTGGTGATGGAACTAACCAATTGTGTACACGTTCTTTTTGAACAGACGTCGCTTCTGGCGTCACAATGGACTGGGCCCACGAGGCTGCAAACATACCCATCTCATACACGTATGAACTAAGAGACACAGGGGAGTATGGGTTTCTTTTGCCGGCGGATCAGATCATTCCCAATGGCGAGGAATTTCTTGCCGGTCTAGTTGTGCTTGTACAAGAGGCACAGAACCCGGTAGCAAGCGGTTATGGACCAAATGAAGTTTAAATTCAATGAAAAGTGACACAAAACGTTCTACCACCAAAATTTGTTGTTTTGATAAGTTGGTTGACTAAAAAATTGTTTAATTTTGTTTTAATAAGTTCTTCATTGACGTTTTTGACCCATATTTTTATGAGATATGTTTGTAGATATTGTTGTGCGGAGAAATTCAGGTTTTGTTTACATGCATAATTTTTAATTTACATATATCACATATGAAATCTGAGTCGTTGATTTGCCCTTAAAAGACAAAATGAATTTACATCTATAGGGAAACAGCCGGGTCGTCAGGCAGTTATGACATATTTTTCACAATATGCTAGCTAGGTCACATATTCATAGCTAGTTTTGCAAGAGAGCGACTTATGCCAACAATATTGATTTTAGTAGGATGTGAGAGATGATGTGCTAGCAGCTTTTTCATGAAATCCAATGAAGACATTTCAGGCCAGATCAAACACACAAGTTCTCAAAGTACACAGAGAACCACTGTTTTTTTATTCCGACGTTTCGACGTCCTATACAGGCCCAATCATTTGTTATCGCGCGGTGTTTTCGTTGCGTTGTGACGTGCTTGCGTTCTATTCTTTTTTTTCTTTGTTAATCGTGCACTGCACTAGTCGCAGTCAGTGTTATTTACCCTGATGAAGACCTGTATAGGACGTCAAAACGTCGGAATAAAATTACATTGCCAGAAGAGCTTGTTAAACTTGATAGATTTTCATGTGTCTGGATATACACACAAGCTCACCGAGTATACCGATGACTACTGTGACCAATATTAGACTTATACGCTGTCGCGACGCAACAGGTAATGTACAGCATATACTTTAACGTATGTAGGTATGCACACAAGCTCTCTAGAGTACATCGATGACCCATATTAGACTTGTACGCTGCAGCCATACACCAATTTATGCGCAGCATTGATTTATCTGGTTATAAACAATAGCCCCCGGAGCACACAGAAGACCACTGTTATAAGCATAATTAAACGTGCTCTGTAGCCACACTTCAGTTTATGCGCAGCGTTCATCTTTGTACCTGTATAGAGAAGCACAAGATTCCAGAGTTTACTGAAGACCAGTGTGAGCAACAGTAGAAGCTGAGGTCACACTAAAGTTTATGTGCACATAGATATTCATGTGCTTGGACATGCACACAAGCTGCCTATTACACCGAGCATCACTAGAGCAACAAAAGGTATGCCCCCACACACCAATTTTTGCGCAGCATATATATGTTCTTTTATGCTGAGAATGTGCAACCGGTGTGCACTTACGCAGTTAGAAACGTTGATTGGAAGTATCAAATAAATAAATAGTGAAGTCGCTGCAAGGCAATTAAGCCATTACAGCGCTTCGGAGACGAAATGCCAGAAGATAATTCAGTTAGACCTCCTGGTTAAACTACTTATTTGGATATAATTTCTACAAAGAAAAGAGTTGTAAAAACACAAAAACAGGACCAACGCTACAAACCCTGTAGCATAAAGTCCCTGTACAACACATACCCCTCTCGTTAGCAAGCAAACCGATTAGATCTGCTCGGACTTAACAAGCAGCTTTTTGCACGACGGTAAGACTTAACACCTTTATATGTGGAGATGTTAGGTCCCTTCCTAAGCCCATTTTTCTTTTACATGTTGAGCTAACACCTCAATCCCTGCTAAAAATTCTTCGCCTGTGGGTACAATTTGATTTTCAGGAAGCAAGAATCCGTATTCTCCTGTGTCGCGCAGTTCAATTGTGAAGTTTATGTCGATTCCGGCAGCAGCTTGAGACCAATCTGTGCTTATCCCTGTGGAGACATCTAGCAGAAAACAATTTATATGCTAACACAAAATATACCAAGTCCAAAGCAATTTTAACCGGTTTTTAGAAAGCCGAAAGGTAGAGGTTAACAGAAAATATGAACTTACACCAGGACCATCTTACTCGTATACTGAAACGCCATTCATTTCATTTCTCACTTACACATTGCCTCGGCGCCCGATCCAAAATCATATTTCATCCCGTGTACGTCAAACATTGCTTTGCTCATTTCCGATGCCGTCTGGTTCTGTAAAGCACAAGGTCCAGGGTTCAAACCTCACAATACCAAATAAAAGGCAAGGCAGGTTCGGCATATCTCTTTATTTTAACTTGAACTTGTCAATTCACTTTAGTGTTTGTGAGTTCAAAGCAGAGTAAGCAGGCCTGAAATTGAGGCCCGAGCGTGGAAGCTTATAAGCCTAAAACCGGGCCCAAAAGTTAGTAAAAATGCGGCAAAAAACATTACCGAGTGTGAAGTCAGGCACAAATTACGGGTAGAGCTATTAACATAGGAACTTATAGTACAAAAGTTTGTTAAATACCGATAGGTGGCGTAAAGAGCACAGTTATTTAAATAACGGAAAGAATTTAACATGAGGAACTAATTTTTTTGGTTAAATTTATTGTTATTTTTAATATGAAATCTAAGACCAACCCTAATAATTGTCAGCATTTTTGAAACAAATTGCATTTTAAATATTTGCGAATATTAC
>QLIY01000880.1:0-61776 GCA_003260075.1 Phallusia mammillata | reverse complement strand
GCGTGTGGGGACCCATTCGTTTTTGCTTGCAAAAACAATCATATGTGTAGATTAAATGATGTGTATAGTAAATTGGTAAATATCTAACAATGATTGTGCTCTATTTTTGCTGTTACCAAATCGCATATGCATATGTGTGGGGACCCATTAGATTATGCTTGCAGAAACAATTATGTTATAAAGTGCCAGAAAAAAGATAGGGACCCAATGCCAAATATATATCTATTATAAATATAGTAAATGGTATATGTGATACATCGTTAAATATGATGTAGTATATATAAACTGGCAATATATAGGAAAACCACTATTCTAGTTAATCTTTTGTTTTCTTAACTTCTTTTCACAAAAGGAAAACACCCGCAAAAATATCGCCGCTGAGTCAGTAACCTGGTGGTTTACTTATGGGTCTGCTGGCCTGTAGGCACATTTTATAAGTGGCCCGAAAATCAGGGTTGCCAACTAAAAAAATAGAATTATCAGTGTTCTACTGATTTTAAAGTGGCCTGGATTACTTTGCCTAATGGTTAATCCAGCACTTCCCACTATTTTAGTTTCAGCAGCAAAAATTACAACAACAAAATTTGTTGAATTTGACTGTATTTTGTACTGATTAAAGGGGGGAAGGCTATTGTAACGATTGTGTAATATAGGCTAAAACATTTGGATCGGTTTTGGTGTTGGATAATCAAAACTCGCCATAAGCTTTAATTGCGAAGTTTACTTTTTCTCTTTTGTAATAAGTTCAAAGTCTTAGTAAAAAAATGGGAAGGTGAATAAGTGTAAGTAGAGATTTTTTGTTTCGGGGTTAAAGAGTTACTCCCCTGCACTTGCTAATTCGTCAGTAGGCTACGATTTGTCAGGGACTTGTAAATCTTTCGAGTTTGTTTTGGGTGCACTTTTGTTTTTTACTTGCGCTAAAAAAGAATCCCTTACGCACATCCCAATGTAAGGATTGTGTGATCCTTAGGTTATTGTGTGTTTGTTTGTGTTTTTTTATTATTACCTTATTGGACTTTACTGTTTTTTTATTTAACAAACGCGTGTGATCACAATTTTACATTAGACATAACTCCTAAAACTAAATGCACTGGAGTTTTTTGTTCTTGTTTTTCTTTGTTTTAGTTGGTCTGCTAATACAACTTTCGGTAACACTTTTAAGTTTCAAAATACTTCGCACGTTTTCTACAATGCCCATTTTTGACTTCTTCTATCTGGCAAAAGTTTTCATTGCGCGAAAGGTGTTCCGAATTCAACATTTCTAAATCTCTCAACTTGTACCTTCAAAGTGATTTTCTTGTTTCCCAAATCCCAACTTTTTGTGCGCCATACTGATTAATTACATTTTGTTCACGACAAACTTCTATATCCAAAGGGCACTAACAAAAAGTTCAAAAAAATGGTTTGTCATGGATGAAACTGTCTTCAGTAAACAAACGAGATCGAAATGAATCGACGTTCGCATTTCGCCATCAAGTCCTGTCATATCGCCATTGTAGCATGTATGGTAGAGCTACTAACATAAAAGCTTACAACAGAGAAAATTTACTAAATACCGGTAGATGGCGTAAAAAGCACAGTCATTTAAATAAACAGTGTTTGAATGGCACAATGTTGCGAAATTTGTTGTCATTAAATGTCTCAATATTATGTCACAACCTCCAGCACCAGTTTTGTTTCCTTTCCCGAAATAAACTACTAAACTACCTGTTTTCAGATGCGGCATTGTCTTTTTTCACTCGCTAAATCCTTCTCTTAATTCTTTCCACCCCGACCGTCTATATATAGACGATTATGTGACTACCGTAGAATCCGATCGTCTATATATAGACGGTAAATGAAATCGTAATTACGCCGTGATAATTAGCGGCGGTTGCGCGGAAATACCTTCAGTGTGATGTACTTGGAAGACAGAACTATTTCTTGTTTGAAAAAAATCTACAGTGATGTTTTAATATATTTTTGTCACAAAACAAAAACCAAAATTTAAGAATTTTTTTGCCAATTTTTGCCCTGTTTTTATGTATTTCGGTTGGAATACGAACAATAACGCGCCGTTATATTTTAAATAAAGTCGTTACGGCATGTGCAGCTATCGTTGGAGTCGTCCGCGTAGTAAACTCGAACGTTTCCAATTCCAGAAGCCACAATTATGACGTCATAGATAATGCGTCGAAAATACATAGAAATCACGATGCACATGAGTATAGTAAAAAGCCATTATTGCAAAGTTATTGGGCAACAAGGCCATCTCTTGTTGAAGTGTTTTGTCCACAACACATGGGTCGGAATAGGTTTTTAACCATCCTGCATGTTTTGCATGCTAATAATAATTTATTATACATTCAAGCTTAAGAAGATGGCCATGACCCATTGTACAAAGTCCGTCCAGTTGTTGACATGCTGCAAGGCACATTTAATTTAGCAGTCAAACAGACTCAATCAATTTCCTTGAATGAGGCAACTTGTCCTTTCGAAGGAAGATTTAGATTCCGCACATATAATTCAAATAAACCACACAAATGGGAATCAAAATATATGAGCTTTGTGACAGGATCTGGATACTGTTTTTCTTTTCGAATGGCTTGTGTTGTGACTCCCAACAAAGTGAGAGTAAAGGGTCAAAAATCCATAATCTAGTTATGGACTTGCTAAAAAATTATCTTGACAAAGGTCACAATGTGTATATGGACAGGTTCTACACTTCACCAAAAACAAATCCATAGNTATATGGACAGGTTCTACACTTCACCAAAAACAAATCAGTAATACATGAAACAGAAAGGAGAAAAGGCCATGACCCTGCTACAGTATGTCATGGAAGTCTCAAGCTGTGTGAGGAAAATAGTGCATCAAGGTATGACACCCCAGTTGTGACACCACCATTAGAAAATAGGCTGACAGGGTGCCACTTTATACAGAAGATTTCACCAACAGGGAAATCCAGTATTGTACAGAGAGCATGTAGATATGATGTGAGCAGAAGAGACGAGTCAGCAGCCACAGCATTCCAAAATGCAGTTCATGCTGGTGTCCAACATGCAAAGTAACATTGTGTGTGGACGATTGCTTCGAAAAGTTCCACACCATGGTTGATTATTGTGATCAAGTCAAGTGTAGTCCTGCATGCCTGGTATGTCTTTCTTCATTTATTCGTTTTTTGAAAAATTCAAAAAAATGCATATGCCCCCCCCCCCCACCATTAGAAAATAGGCTGACAGGGTGCCACTTTATACAGAAGATTTTGCCAACAGGGAAATCCAGTATTGTACAGACAGCATGTAGGGCATGCTCTGAGCAGAACAGACAAGTCAGCAGCCACAGCATTCCAAAATGCAGTTCATGCTGGTGTCCAACATGCAAAGTAACATTGTGTGTGGACGATTGCTTCGAAAAGTTCCACACCATGGTTGATTATTGTGATCAAGTCAAGTGTAGTCCTGCATGCCTGGTATGTCTTTCTTCATTTATTCGTTTTTTGAAAAATTCAAAAAAATGCATATGCTCAATGACCCTTTGTGGAAAAACTACACATGCTATCTTCAAAGTTAAAATTTTCCCTGAAAACACATTTCTAGCACTTCATTTGGTGAAAATTCCAGCTGCTTTGAATAAAAAACAAGCTTGTGAGTATTTCAAATGTTGAGCTGGCAAGTAAACACACACGCGCATGGTATAGTCGCAAATTTTGTCAAAAAGTCAAAGTGTAAAACTGGTTTAGATTCATTATTGTGGTTAGATGTAAGAAGTAAGCATCCTACAAGACTAAAAGAGCTTCTGTATAAAAAAATTCTGACAAGAAAGTTTACTACAACAAAAAAATCACAAAAATATTTTTTAAACTTTTTACCATAAATGATATAAAGTACTATATTGTTAGGTTGCTGCAAAAAAAACTACTGTCAATAGACACAAAATGAAATTTTTCCCTAGTCCTATATTACATATATGCCAGATTGGAAAGTTTTATTTTTGCGCGGAGGATATTTTTTTCGTCAAAATAATTGCGCGGATTTTTGCGCGGAATTACAATTTTCTGCGCGGATCGATAGACTTTTGATTGACAGGTGGATTTAACGATTAACGCAATTTGTATGTAACGCCTGCAAGACTATCCAGCCGACAAAAAGAACAACTAAATAAAGCAATAAACACGACGAATTTTCAGTTTTGCTCTATTGCGCACGCAGCTGTTCTGCTAGATTCTACAACTTTTCATTTTCATAACGATTCAAACATTTTGCTGATTTGTTTTGTGGGGATAGTTCTTGATTGCCATACTGCTCTTAACTGTTTTTAATTATTTGTCATACAGAAAACACTATTTTATGTAACTTACCCAGCCGACAGTCACTTTAATAGTCAAACTACGTCCTAAAAATATTGATAAATGTACTTTTAACGACTACGTTAGCGAAATAGAAATGTTATTTCAAGCGTGACGATCCGTAAGTTTTGATGTGCTTGACTGATTTACGTGGATTGTTCGCGAAATAAGGCTTGTGACGACATAGAACTTCATTGTAAAACGAAAATATAAAATTTTAAAGAAAGTTTATCATGGTTACCTACAAAAGCTGTGCTAAGTTGCGCGGACAACATTTTTTTTGCGCGGATTACACGTAAAATGCCTAAATTTGCGCGGATTACAAGGGGAAATCCAAAATATTGCGCGGAGGATAAATCATTCTTTCCAATCTGGCATATATGTAATAGGAGTGTTACATACCAAAAATCAAAAACATACATGTAACCGTGAGTATTTCATTTACAACTATACCTCAAAACAGACAATTTAACATGGTTTGCCAAAAGTTACAAAAGGTACTGTCAGCATACGGCAAACAAACACATTTCCAATGCACCCAGGCTGCTGAAACTTGCCTAGATACAAGACAGGGTATTACCCTTTCAGTTGCGATGCTGGTAACCGCTCAAACTTTAACATTGACGAAATAGGGAGTGGTCAAAACTCAAAATTCGTGATTTTGAGGGAAAAATTCCGGATTCTAGGGCCAGTTTTGCAAAAATGGCCCGGGGTGAAAAGAGTCACCTGTCTAAATCGCTATATTAAACTGTTCGTCAGAAAGGAGCTCTAAGAACCATTCTGTGAACCAAAGCGACCCTGTTGTGCTGTCTGTGCACATAGAGTCACGCCCTCTAACTATTGAAAGACAGCGCAACAAGTATTGAAAGACAGCGCAACAAAAAAACTAAAAAGCATTTTTGGTGTTTTGTGTATTATGTCGTAAACAAACCTAAAACATAGATGGTCTTGCGCAAACAATCGCTTTCATTTTTACTTGTGATGGAATCACACCATGTGACATCATATAAGATATAAGTGACAGTTTGGGAATGGCTGCTCCATAAAAGATATGTACAGATCTCACATTGCTGTATTTAAAAACACGCAGTCGGCGTAAAAGGTCACATTCGGTGTAAAAACTGAAAACACTTTTCATGCTTACATTTTATCTTCAAAATATTCTTTTACATAGCCAGAAATCGTGCTTATATTCAGGAACAAAAAAGGGTTAAAATCTTTTTAAACCCAGTTAAGGGTGTCCTGGTTAAGGGATAAGCCTTAGTTGATTTTAAACAACATTACACTGTAGCAGGCATTTTTTATTTATTGTTTGGTTTTAATTTGATGTTTGTTCATCACCACTACTCATCACTATACACGATATTATTTGCAAAATTATATGACTCACGACGGTTTAGTATTTATTACATCAGTCAGGTAAAATCGGCTACCAAAAGTAAAAATACTTGTGAAATAAAATCGCTACGCAAAGTGATCCGTTTGACTTAAGATTCAAGGGCTGATTTGATTCGATCTTCGTACAAAGCCAGTAGCAACAAAATCGCCCAACCAAGGCACATGCCGACGTTTTGAATTACAAACTGCAAGACAGGAAAGCTCGTGCGCTCCTCAATCATTTCATGCAACTGTACAAAAACATAAATGTTGTGATCTAATTAATAGGCGTGATTGAACTTTTTTGTCGCAATGATTTTAGTTCATACGAGAACAAAAAAAATCGATTAAAACTATAACAAATATTGTCATAGAAAAACTTACCACGTCCACCAAAGCGATGTACAAAAACATCCCAGCAATAACAGCCAACATCCATTCGCGAGCTTCAGGGTTTTCTGCAATACTTAAACCGATATATAGTCCGATAAAAGCGAAACAAGCAGCCATAAAATTAAATCCCAACGCCTTCCATTTTGACATTCCGTTCTTCATGTAAATCGCAAAATCCCCTTCAAAGAAAATTGTTTTTTAAGAATTCGTTAACTATCGCATTTTAAAGAAAAATAAAATACCAAATTCGTGTGGCAGTTCGTGGCAAAAAATCGCAATTGAAGCTCCAAGACCGCCAACCCAGCTTGAGCTAAATGCAACACCAAGGGCAATCCCATCGCCAAAATTATGAAGTACGTCGCCTACTAAAACCATTATCCCAATGGTAGTAATGCCTAAAAAAATAGAACGTTTTAAAAAGAATATTTGGTGTATTGTATGGTGTAACTCAGGGGGGGGGGGGGGGGGGGGGGGGGGGGGGGGGGGGGGGGGGGGGGGGGGGGGGGGGGGGGTTTCTGTTAAGTGTTGGGTTGTCTTTGATGTAAGTACCTGCCGAACAATATAGTTTGGTTCCTAAATTTTGTGCAAATAGTTGTTGCGAATGTGGCAATTCGGTCATGTAAGAAAGCCGCAAATATTGACAAGTTGAACAGAAAACATTTCTCAAACGCTTCAAATGTCTTTTAATGCTGAAATTGTAAAAAGGCGTTGCGTTCCGATTTACGCCCACTTAAAATAAAATAGGTATATCGCCCACTGACAAGAATTAAACCATCGATGTCCGTGTAAATGTAGCCTAATTGGCAATACTGTATATCGACAAACGTTCAGAACAAAAAAGTTTGCAGTTAAAATATGAAAACTAGGCAGGTATTTTGCTGTCATACTACAAACCGTAGGGGTGTGCAATAAATCTAAACCAAAACGAACACATTGACTTATAATGACATTTTCTAAAGTCATTTTCCTAAACTGAGCCAACGTTTAAAGTGAACTGTTTTTTTACGTATTCAAAGTTCCAACCAGGTAAATTTACCTCATTATTTTTCTCTTCGTCATTATCATCATCATCACATCTGCAATTGTTATTTGGGATCGTGAGTGCTGATGTCATATGATTTTGCCCGTGATTGGTTCCGGAATCATGATTGTGCGTATGAGTTGGTGAATGATGGTGACTACCATCTTCATCATCGTGAACGTGAAAAGTAATGTTGGACTGAAAAATATTGTTTAACATTTAGGTGAGTTAAAGCGGCATTGGAAAACAGTAAAAGATGAAATATTAATTTTAATTAGACAACATGTTTTGTGTAGAATTGAACCAGGACAATATAAACCTACCGAACCCGAATTTAAAGTGTGGAAATTAAAAGTATTGCACAACCTTATAAACCTAACGTGGTGAATACAATTATTAAATATTTATCGCTTACGAGACTTAAACAAGACTTA
Source organism: Phallusia mammillata (assembly GCA_003260075.1). Lineage (NCBI taxonomy): Eukaryota > Metazoa > Chordata > Ascidiacea > Phlebobranchia > Ascidiidae > Phallusia > Phallusia mammillata. The sequence goes on along the minus strand of QLIY01000880.1, from coordinate 54,224 downwards.
GCCTACCCCGCGAAGGACGTTCCACAAACGAAGAACATTTTCAAACAGGTAAAAGAGATATATTCCTCCAATTACCACCAATATTCTCCAGATGTACAACTTCTCATCTTCTTCTTTCCCTTCCTCTTCATGGGCGTGCTCAGCATCCGCCCCATCTTCATGTTTGTGCAATCCAACAATCTTATCCCAACGTACGTCGGTTTAAAAGAGAATTAGTTCGATAGTAAAGCAGAACATACTGTTGTCGCCGGTGACATTTGCCATTTGGTATCTTTAAATTTTTAGGCAAAAGATGATTTAAAGGTCGTGACAAGATTTTTGGTCCCTAGATTCCTGTAATTTGTAGGGTACCTACTCATGCGTTACTGCAATTAAGTGGCATGATTTTGAGGTGACACTGTTTTACCTAAAATATTTACTGCACAGACATGTTATCGAATGTCACGACTGGCATTTAGGAAATAATTTACTTTTACACGTTTTTAGCGTCGCCACTGTGGCCCAAAATAGTTCATTTTTTATAAACCTTTTGCTCCGTGATGGTTGAACAACGTGTTTTGCGTATGTAACATTTTGTGAGTTTTTGTTAGACTTGATGTACCTCTGGTATGATGTGAAGCAAAGCATCTCCTGACAGGGTTCCTACTCCAAGTGCAATGAAAAACTGCATCGTCATTTTATAACCGTTGCTTCCAATTTGTGGAAATAATAGAAGTCCTCCAAATGCGAGTAAGCTGATCACCAGCACAGATGCTGTTCCGTAACCGTATTCTAGAAATTAGAAAAAAATGTTAGAAGGTGTAGTGGACATAAATGGCAGTATTTAACGTTGCTGATTGTATTTACTCATAGCTGTTGTGTAGTTAGGATCCTTAGTCGACGCTGGGGATGTAGTTACTTCACTTGTTTTACATGATCCAGAGATAATTTGTTGAATGAGAGCAGGGCACATTGATGTAAAACTTTTGAAGTTAAAGTTGTTTTTGTCAACTTGAAAAATGTTCAATAAATCTGTCGTCGAGTAGCACTGAAACAAAAACGAAAATACGTGACACTTCAAAAACGTGAAATTTGTTTTCCTGTTGAAACACGTAATTCCACAAACCTTGACATTTTCTCCACTTTGCTCTTCATCTTCGGCACTGCGTTTGTGTCTGTTTCCAACTTCAGTATTATCAATAACGGCTTCATCTTCATCTTCGTGGTCATGATCTTCCTCTTCAACGGAGGATTTGCCACCAATATTTAATTTGGTCATGAGATTAGCGAATGCTAAGAGACGAAAAATACAATAAACATTTGAATGGTAGTGATATTTGGACCGACCGTTTTAGTTAAAAAGGCAAAATAATTTATGTTAACTTGTATGTTTGTTTAGGTTTGCGAGTTGTATAAAACATACATTCCATGTCAATTTTTCCCTTAGAGACTTTCAGATATTCCTCAAGTTCTGCTACAAAGTAGTCTGGTTCGGGCAAGATACAATCTCCACGTATCATTGCCGCAATCATTTTCATCAACGTAAGGTTGATTTCGGATTGTGAAGACGTGCAATCTTCGTCCAACAATGTCACGGCACTAAAACACTAGAGATCCAGAACTTGTGTTAGTTCAGTATGTAATGCTTTGCAAAAGCTTTAACATAGCATAAACATAACGAACCAAGCTTGCACTACATCAAAAAAGTTACAAAAAATATTTCCTTGATTTTTTTCGAAAATTTAGTTATTTTTTAAACGCGTGGACGGCGGATTTGAAATTGTGACCTACGCTTAATATCTGCAAGTAATTATGTAGATAAATTATTAACAACCTTAAATCATATCTGGTCTCTTGCACTAAACTCTGTGTACTGTTCAGATGACACAGCAAATGTTAAGGTTAACCGACACGTTAATCACAGTCAACGACAGAAATACCAACAGGCTGCACTCCAAAGTGACCACATACATTAAAACATGGAAGCAACCAGTAATTATAACGACTTAACCACTTCACACAGCCCTACTTTCAGTTGACATTTGTTTACAGATTTCGTTGCATGACACCAGTTACCTTCTCAGCGTCAGGTTTGGATGCAAATTTTCCGTTGGTCACCATAACATTGATGATTGTGGAAATGTGACTTCTGCATACAGTGTTGAAATTAAACGTCCCAAACTTTGCTAAAAAGAATTGCCTGTCAGTTTGGTATTTACAACAGTACAACGGCCATTTTGTATTTGGTATGTTGTGGTCACGGTGTGCTGTTCTTAAATTTTGTGTAATTCTTAAATTAATGCTGGCTAAAGGGAAGTTATATTATAAACCCTTATGTAAAAAGCTAGTTGTTGTGCTATAGGTATACAACCCTCTAGACCAGGGTTGGGCAACCTTTGTTACTGTAGGGCCACTAATAAATGTCAAAATTGGATCGAGGGTCGCACATGTGCATCACACCAAGTGATTTTGTTTTGTTTCTTACCAAATATGCTTAACTACAAGTATTTGATTCTAGCCAGGGGGGGGGGGGGGGGGGGGGGGTTCCAAGCGTATCTGCGGGCCACCTAAGCTTTGATGAAGGGCCACATGCGGGCCGCAGGTTGCCCACCCCTGCTCTAGACAGAAACAGGTGTGCCAACATAAGTTTAGGGACATATTGCTGCGGATCATAACCGATATTTATCCATAGTTTCGTCAACCAAATAGCCTATACCAATGCAATGAATGTTAGAAAAGAAATGTTAAGTCTGTTACAAAATGCACAAGTACCTGATACATTGCACGGCAGACCTTTGCTGAGATGAAAAACGATATACGGTGCAACCTTGATAAATTGTTCCTCGGTCAAATTGCTGCTAACGGAGACATTCAAATGAGAAAATACGTCACCGCTTGTCAGACACTATAAAACATATTAAACACAATAGATAAACAATTTCAACGTAATTTTAGATGTACGATTGTGGACGTAACTTGATGTGCAGTTTATACGATATTTTTTATTACCCGCAACAATTTGTTTTATGTTTGTTTTCAATTACTTGCCCTCCGGGAAACATGTGCGATAGTAATTCATTGCCCTGATCTTATCAAGGTTCTTTCGTATTTTTGGCCGCGTGAAGACCTTTTAATTCCACTTTTCAAAACAATGTTATTAAATTTGAATCTCAGTGTTTATGAATTTCGGTTTGCATTATAAACCAGAAGCATTTGATACGTTGGTCAGACATATTTGCACCAATAACTCGATTTTTAAATCCAAGTTTTTGCATTCGCTGTATTGTTTTACGGTAAAAATTACTAAGAGTTACATAGTAAAAAAAAATTTTACATAGTAAAAATTACATAGTATTACTAAACAAGCCAAAATGTACTTAAATGTTAGCATGACATGCTGCTAATCTGCGTTTTGCTGCTAATGTATTTTTGCTTTCGGTAAAAATGGAAGTGTTGTTACCGTTTCGTTGAAGTATTGAAGAATTTTATCTATTGCACTTTTGTCCAATGCCCCATTCGTTGTTGTTGAAATGATGTACTCAAATGCATGATCGTCATCATGTTCACTCTCTATACCGGAGCCGGTGTCTGAGCCTTCAGTTACATTAGCTGCTGCAGTGTTAACGGCTTCCAAGTTGACTTCCAAACTTTGTTTAATTCCTAACATAAAAACCAGGAATGCTAAATGCAACTCCTTCATATTACTGATACTTACAAACACCTGTGAACGCAAAAAAGAAATTAAACTGGAAACCATTAGTAATGCACCCGGTCAACACATGAAACAACGATGCTGACATGGCTACTGCACGCCCAGCCGTTCTTTGCAGCTGCCTTCATCGTGTGCATAATAAATTTGCTACACACGTAGTAACGCGTCGCTGAAGTAAAAAGCAAGTCAGCTGAAGGCCAGTTTACGAAGGGTCGAATTGAACCTGTCTGTGCTTTACTTCTAAGCACCTCAGGCAATTCGCAATGCGGACAGCAACAGTATGAATTACCGGTATCAACGACGACCTACGTTTAAATGTGCATCAACAACATATTTAATTTCTCCAATTGCTGTACCAGACAACTCCAAACACCACCCCTGGGACAAATCCAGATACCCATTAAATAAACATGTCTAATCAGAATCCACAGACATGCTTTAGGCACATCATATATTCAGTTGCAGCACGACCTTTCTTGTTTTAGTTTTTGAGTTAAATAGCCTACACTATTTTGTTTTTTATCAAGTGATTATAAATTACACGGAAAAATATGAATGCTCGTTGTTTTGCTAAACAAGTCAAGGCGTTAAAATCTCTTCAATCTGCAACAAGGAACCGTTACTGCGATACAAGGAACCGTTATCTAATATAACGTTTGGCAATGAAGGAAATTATATTTACATTAATGGATTTACGAAAATATTGTAATATAGTATTTTTGTAGTGTGGTTTTACGCAATCAGTTTGTCGAAAGTTTTGCATTTGATTGGCCTTTGGAACCTAATTGTTGTTTAAAAAAAGAACTATCAAAGAAACAAAATGTTAATCACACTTAACAACAAGGCGATTTATAATTATCATTGGTGTATGCAAATTTTGTCAATGGTGGCTTATAACGAAATTTGCTCGTCCGGTTTTTAATCGGGTAACATCAGAGTTCAAGGGGGGGGGGCCGATTTATAATTATCATTGGTGTATGCAAATTTTGTCAATGGTGGCAACGAAATTTGCTCGTCCGGTTTTTAATCGGGTAACATCAGAGTTCAAATTTTGCGTCTTTTGTGATTGGCATAACGTCGATAAACTTTGTGACCTGCCTTATCAAATGAAATCAAACACTTTGTGTTCAATGGTGCCATAAAACCGTTAGCAATTTATGCCAGTAATCTTTCGCGCGAAATTCGATTCGCTTGGGAGAGACAGGCATTTATGCGTTGGGTTTTCTGCGTCGGAGTTAACAGGCTTGATCATAAAGTTGCAAGTAGCTTCTAAAACTGTGCATTAAACTTTGTCCGTAAATTAACTTTTGGTCGAACATTTATAATTTTGTACCTATAAACACATACCATATGTTTCCGGTACCTTTTAAAGCAGTGGTCGGCAACCGCCGGTAAGCGGCCTGGTCGGTCTGCGAGGTNTTTATAATTTTGTACCTATAAACACATACCATATGTTTCCGGTACCTTTTAAAGCAGTGGTCGGCAACCGCCGGTCCGCGGCCAGGTCGGTCTGCGAGGTGTTCGTTACCGACCGTATAATTTTTCAGGTTAAATGCTATTAAACATTTTGCCCTTGTATCCCGGGAATAATAAACTAATTTAGGTGCTTTTATAGCAAAATATTTGCAGTTTTTTGCTGACCGGTCCGCGATAAAATTTTACTATCAAAAAAGGTCCGCAGTGCAAAAAAGGTTGCCGACCCATGTTTTAAAGACAAGGATTCAAAGCTAACCCTCGAAAAACATTTCGAACTCTACTAAGGTTTTAAAATCAAGTTAACTCACTGCAATACAGCTTTCCTTTTTTACAAAATCGACATTTTAAGTCAATAGGCTACAGCAGAAGTTTTCTAATAACTATCCGAGGGCAAGGACACTGAATAAACTGAGCGATGTGGCCAGCGAATACCCGGAGATCAATCATATTTAGGACGTGGTGATGTCGCGATTTACCCTGAATTTCCGAGAAAGTTGCGAACATAACATTCCCTGAATAAGTCGCATTGAGAAAAACTTGTTGTTGCTCGCAGGAAACATTTTCCTTTATTTTTCTTCGTACGAGGTTTGTCTACACCAACAAGTTTGTATAGATCTAATCATTAGTTTGGAGGCCACTCGACTGTTTCCACCAACGTTACTTCCAGTTTAGATTTTCTAACGCACCAAACTTACCCTGGTAATTGGTATGTGTCTTTCTGTCACATAACACCTTGTAATAACAGTGTGGCTGCAGCGCGTTTAGTATCTAACCACCAGCTGTGCTGTTCACATTTTCGCGTTTTGCAACGTTGCGCAGATAGGTGATTGTACTGTCGTACTGACGTAATACAGATTTTACCGTTTCTTGCAGCGGGCGAGAGTTTAACCAAAAGAAACACAACTTAAATCCAACTAAATACTTTTATTCACATAATGTTAGCTGCCTTACTTTTAAAACCAACAAAATTGGACTTTCGTTTTTTGTTTATGCCTGGGTGTTTTCGGCAACGACAGATACGTTATACGCGACGTGTAATGCAGGCATCAGTTTGGTTATTTCACTGATTAATAACTTCTCCGTTTCCGTTTTGCACTAAGCACTCTTTGCATCGCGCCCAGCAGTATCCTTGGCCCGAAACATTTGTTGATTTTTGCACCCGTGTCGGGCTGAACAGTGCACAACCAAATTTCACGATCTATTTTATTCGTGACAATCATGAAAACATTTCAATAGTGGAATCGATAAACTCTCGAAGTTCAGCAACTCGGGCAAACACACCTGCAATTGTAGTGTCGCAACTTGCTTCACCAAAGCTGACGATGCCCATATGATACCAACGATTGTTGACATAACAGTTAAGTGGACCACCACTGTCGCCCTGCACAAAACAAAAAAACATTTATGCGTATTTCATGCTAATATTTTAGGCCTACACAAGTAATTTCATGATGTGTTTTAATTCGTGTCGGAACAAACACACATTCACTAAACTTGTAAACAGAACTTGTTCGATCATAGGGTCAGTTACAGCTGTTAATGTTATGTGGTTCAGATTTGAAGATTTAATTATGTTTTCAACCAGGAAGCAATATACATTGCAGGCGCCCATTCCGTCGCCACCAGCACACTGCATATCACTAGTTGTATCCAAGTTTGCTTGTTGGTAGAGATCGAAACATTCCTGATCGCTCAGAAGCGGCAGTGGAGCTTGCTGCAGGATATTAGTTCCTTGGTTTCCACCTAAATCGTAGCGTGTTTAAAATAATGTTTTTTATGAAATTTTTTCTACTTTGGCTGTACGGTTTTCACTAAGCACTAGTTGTAGTTACAAGGCTAAAAACATCAGTTAGGGTAAGATCGTTACCTAACTGTTTTGAAACTGTTAAACTTTAAAATAAAACTAGTTTCTACAAACTATAATAGTTTTTGCCATGGGATAATTTTTTACCTTCCGCTGTTACTCCCCAACCAGTAACCACACATTGCATTCCTGGTGGGAAGGACCATCCTTCATGCGCTTCACATGCCAAGGACACATAGTCGTTTAATACTGCTGGTTCCTTCATTTTTACCATTGCTGGAAACAACTGTAGTTGTAATTTTTGCGCAACCATTTTAAATTTTTAGCAGCTGTTTAATCACAGAAAAAGAGTTTTGTTCAAAACACTGCTCAAGTGGAAATAATGCAAAACAATACTTACCAACATCGTGGCTGCGGTCAGGATTGTCATAAGACGGATGTACAAATTTAGCAACAATGTCAATTTTCTGAAGGGAAGGTTCATTCAAGTTCTTATTGTGCATTCCAAGAGCTACTTGATCAGATCCGTAAGTTCCAATGCTGCATGAACAAACACCAATAAACCTACTTCTGTTGCTTACTAAACAACGCAACATCGACCAGTGTCGTTGCAAAAAAATAGGGAACATCCGCTACAGCACAAATAACTACGCTGTTATATTAAATGTCAGGAAAGTTCTTACAAAATAAGGTCGGAGCAGTGTGCTGCTGTTACGACCCATTGGGCTTGAACTAAAGTTCCACCACAGTAAGCCAATCCGTAAGAGCCTTGAAGCGAAACCTACAAACAGTTTGGGAATTGTTCTTTGTTTGTTTGTTTGTTGAACATTGGTACAAACCAGGAGTCGAACCGGAACTGAACCCGCGAACCGGTTTGAGCGGTTAATTTCATTAAACCCGAACCGAACCCGAACCGCCAATTAAGATTTTCTAAAAACCCGAACCGGAGTTGAACCCCATATTTTGTTTGGCGTTGGACCCGAACCGGAACCGAACCAGTAAAAAATGCAGTCTGGCTAAATTCTTTTGGAGTTTGATAAGGCCAGGTAGATGATGGGTAGAATTAAATTAACACGAATAAAAACTTGAACAGGTTTTAACATCGCAAACCGGATAATTTGCCCAAACCGGAACAAAACCCGAACCCGAAAATATACATTTTTAAAAACCTGAACCGAACCCGAATCCTTAAAAACAGAACCAAGTGAACCCGAACCGAACCTGAACCCATATGACAAGCGGTTCGACTCCCTGCTGTGAACTAAAGAAGCTGATGGGATNTTATGACAAGCGGTTCGACTCCCTGGTACAAACCAAAGTCTACACATAAAACAGATTTTGGTACAAACCTGCCACGGCCAACTGTGTGGTACAGCGGTTTCGCCGTTAACCACCCGTATCGGCTGTTGGTAAGAAACAGCTGCACCCTGAGCTTCGTAGTCGAGGCCAGTTATTTGAGGCTTGACTACTGGATTTCCACAATTGCTGTCATCCTGGCTACCAGCTGAAAGATAAATTTGCCGAGTCCTTGTATGCCTTGTCAAACTTAGCAGAAATACATTTATCCTGTTTAAAACTACCTACTATACAAACTCTGTAAACTTGTATACCAATTATTTTGTTTAATTACACAACATAATCCCAAAAGTCGTATACAAACGTGGAAAACTTCCAGATGGTGGATTGTTTGTTTGTCCGGCAGTAGTAGTTGGTGGCGCAGTTGCTGCAGTGGAGGTGGTAGGTAGCGCTGTGTTTTGAGCGGTTGTTGATGATCCAATGATGGTGGTAGATGGTGGAACAGTATTGGATACGGTGGTTGTTGGTGGGTTGGTTGGCACGACTTGGATATGCAACAATTGTTTTTGTGTTGTCGTTTTGTTTTGTAGAAGAATTGTTACAAATTTTTTTGGGGGCCTGTTTTTATTCCAGACTTACTTTCAGTAAAGCGCAAACAATACCTACCGTTTCCTTTTGCAGTATACTTCAAGCTGAAACCAGCCCCACGTGGTCCAGCAAATATGTCAGATCCAGTCATGAAAGAAATAGTCATTTCTGAAGCAGGCATTGTAACTACTTGTCCTGGGTCATTGCAAAATACCTCTGTAAATTGAGAAAATATGCAACTTGCAAAGTTACTTTTATACCTGAATTATTATTTAACCAAACAGTTCTTATCCAGAATTGAGGGTATTAACTTGGAAGGTTTGTGTTACTCCCATCATAGTGAGAAAATTCAAATACAACAAAATTCACTGACGTCCCATGGCAGCCATGTTGTCATCGTTGTACAACACGATGTAATCGTCACATCCATTCACGTCCAAGTCCATATCAATAAACGTGATCTCATAACTGGTAGCCCCCGGGACGCGCAACTTCCAGCTGTTAGATGCGGAAGAAGTATACCCGTTTGGATATCCGGTGCTGCTAATTACCCCTGTCGATGCGTGTATCGTCTCGGAATAGTCTGCAATATGAAATAAATGGTAAAATACGAAAATGTTTAGATTCAGAAAGCCTACACTTTAGCGGACTAAACTGAATATTACACTTATAGACATAATAGTGCAAATTATAGTTACGGTGAAAATTGAAAATCATTAGGCAAAACATACCATCAACATTCTTCGGCATCTGTGGAGCCGCAATTGAATGCGAAACCAAACAAAACGACAATGCTAGGAGGCAAATCATACTGCTACAACAGAAAAGGCTTACTAAATGATTTCAGGTAGTTGTTTCAGGTAATATAATAGTTTACTCAAACAACACCGTCAGCAGTTTAAGCACAAACACCCATGGCGTGAGATTTTGCACAGATGGTGGTGAACAAATTTGATGTTCTATTTTGAGCGAGGGTAACATAGCAAAACTACTTGCAGGTTCGCAATATATAATATTGTTGCAACCATTGCAAAATTTTGTTTGTCAGCGTGCTTAAAACGCTGATTACGTCTTACGTAAGGGTTGAATTAAAGTTGATCAGTGCGATAAAGGCAGTTTAAGTACTACATAAGTACTACCATACAAACTAGTCATGGTAGAATTGAACCTGTAATCGTCTAAAAGCCCGTCAATTAAAAAAAAATGCGAAACAACTTCAAAAAGCTTGCAAACGTGTTTGGTCTTAAGCTGCCATTATTAAAATATTAAGTTCCTAGGTATTAACAAAGGATGTAGAACCATGCACGTACTTACGTTATAGCCTAACAAAAAACGTTAATTTTGACATGTATGGTTTATATTTTAGCAAAAAAACACTAAAAACTGACAACTATAGGTCAGTAAACTAGCAGGGATGAAAATTTGCAGTGGACATTGTTACAAATGCTATGTTTGTTTCGGTTGGGAGGCAACGCTTCTCTATCTATCTTTTAGGTAGTCCAATGCGTACTACGATAATTTTCTAGTCTTATTTGTAATTTTCACCACGATAATTTTCAAGTCTTATTTAAAAAATTTAAAAGAATTTGTTTCACATGAACCCCACTCTCTTTCCCTAACACGAGTGGTTAGTTTTTCAGGGCCCCTCGATTGGTACAGTTCCACGCTAACACCTTATAATACGGTGAAGGCCTATATAGCTACATGTGTGTTCAATCATTATCCACCAGTTGTGCCCTTCTTTGCGCTTCATAACGTTTTAACGTTGCGCAGGTATTTCCGGCCTTTGGTGAATGTTATAGTGCTGTTTTGTCGATATGTTTACTGATTGAAATAAACCGATCCCATTATCTCATGTATAGCACAACGGCAATGGTATGTACTATCACGATGTGTGTTCTGTACCCTTTCTTCCAACAAGGTTTCTTTTTCTGTTAAATTTCATCCTCTTTCTCTATCACGTGTGGTTAGATTAGATGACCGACGTAATCAGCGTTTGATTCCTACAGGTGTCTTATAAGGGTGTGCCACTTTTCCGACTGGAATCAATGAACTTTAGTCGCTCCACTGCACATCTGACGCAACGGTTGCGAGCTAAAATCTTCTAGCATGGCGGAAACTTCCAGTGGACGATAGATTTCTCTTTGCTGTGTAACCTTCTTTAAAATGGTAATAATTGGTTGTTACTAACTAACCTAAAAACTGTTCTTTCCCTCACCGGTCACGTCCTGGGAATTTTTATTTTATTTTATCGTTCTTGTGGACAATGTGCAACCTGTTATTAAAAGCACAACAGGCAGTGTTGGAATTTATTTCAGTTACTTTCGTAAAAATAACACAAGTATTGTTTAATTGCAGAATCACAATTCAATGTCATAAAACTAATAAAACGACATTCTAGTTTAAGGAAAACTAAAGCATTGACATAAAAACGGATGATTTTGACCTGATTGAAACCAACCATAAAACAATGCAGTTTGTTCAGACAGTGTCTATAATGTACTTGCACTTTATGAGCATATAACCTCTTCACACTGAAGACCTGCATCTTTTTCATCACTTCTAACTTCAATACGGTCACCACCCACATATCAGTACATGCCATCAATATTTACATTCCTAGGCTTTTTAATTTTCTCGATATTTTTGATGATCATGTCATGGAGGGTGGACTAAAAATTCCAAAAATTAAAATGCTGTAAAAAGATTAGGAATTTATCACTCACATAGTGGTTACGGAGTTCGGCAGTCATTAATCGTATGCTGAGGAGTTGTTTCTCATCAATTTCAGAAACAAACTGACGATAGTCACCAACATGGGGATATTTGGCAATTTTGGAAACAATTTGGCCTCTAAACAATAATAATAATAAATTACTTAGTTTTCAAATCTGATAAAATGTTAGTCAAGTCCTAAAACCAAAACACAGCACAGTTTAGTAACTACTGCTCTATTCTTTTATCATTACAAATCACTTTATTATATGGTTTTTGTACAAGTTACAAACCATGTTGAATATTATGTACAAGTTGACACACCAGTACCAATTATCGTTAAACAACCAAGTTAAAATGGAACAATCGCCTGTGACAATGTGAATTTTTACAAAATAAGGTATTTTTTATTCTTTGGATATATATAAGTTAAAGTGTTTTTGTTAGTTTAACTTAGTTTTTCTCAAAACTAAGTCTGTTGACATCCATTGCATGCAAACACAATTCCAACTCCATGAGTTGTTGAACTGTCTTTTAGGTCTGCAAATGATTATTTAGTAACAGTCCAAGACCTAAAAAGGTTAGGAAACACTGGTTTAATTTTAGTCTAAAGCTTTGCAGAAATGTCGAAGCGCTTCAAAACATACTTGTCAAGTATTTTTAACATGTACCAAATACAAAACATTCATCAGCCTTATTTAAAAACATTGAATAAATTTCATTTATTACCCAAATCATAAATTCTCATTTAGTTTAATTTAGTAGATGTTTTGCACAATCATGCACCCAGTGGTTCGATCCAAACTTTTTGTCAGTCGGTTCTATTACAATAGTCATATTTTTCTGCCGGTTCTGTTACAAAAAGTTCTTTGACAGTACACATTAATACTAACCGGTTCGCTGATCTCATAAAATTTCGTGAGACAGTTCTATAGAACCGGTGTGAACCGGCTGAATCCCAACACTGCATGCACCTCTTTATTACCTCACCTTGTAAAAAAGTACTTGGAAATTTGGTCAAGGTATGATGCAGTTTCACTTTCAACTTGCCTCAATTCTGACAGTGTTTCTTCCTGATCATGGTATAAAATAAAAATATTTGACAGATCCAATCTTATGCAATAAAAACTAATTTCACATTTGATGAAAGCTGTAAATATGAACTCATCAAAATAACTTAAACTCATAAAAACTGCCATCGTGCCTGTTATCAACAAAAACTGTAAAAAATATGGAACTTGTACCTGTATGGAAACACCAAAGTTGTTGCCATCTTCAATTTTAGGAATAAGCAATGTTACCCACATTCTCACAGTATTGCATTTCTCTATCAGTGTTAAAATATCTGGTTTCACTATGTTGACCAGTTTTAATATGTGATCATTGCAGGGAACCAGTCCATTTGGAAAGACCATCACTTTTGAACCTGTCAATAGAATCTGGTAAATGTCATTGAAGAAACAAAAGACCTTTTTAACATTTTTAGATGACACAATACACATGTGATTTAAACATTTTATCACCACAACAAGCCTTTGTAGATTCAAGTTCTTCAACGCTGGGTGAAATCTTTCTTTTCTTTGATTGGTTTCCTTCACCAGCTTCATTGTGATTTGCGAAACTTGGTACATCTGGTACTGGAAGATTGATAGGCTTCATAATGGAAGACATGTTTAACTGCATGCAGTCCTCCTGTTTAAAGGTTCAACCAAAATTCGGATTACTATTTCAGCTAAAATCCAACTTGCAAATATATTGAAAAGTTTAGTATTATAGTTGTGACAAGCATGAGGCAGAACTGTGTTTTGCTTTACCACAGTTGTGGCGCCATTTTATATCGCTGGTATCACCTTAACCCTATTTTAATGGTCAGACCAAGAGATAGATATGTTCTTGACCAGCCTAGCTTATTTCGGAAAGGGGAAAGTTTAGCAACTAATTCCAAATAAAAGACCAAGACACAAGTTTTGCCCAAAACCAGGGCTGACCAGTTGGGTAAGTTCGGTTGCAAATCTTAATTTGAGCATGACAGAAAGTTACTCCGCCCGAAAAGCTCCAGCATACCACAGGTTGAGAACCACTGCTTTACCCTTAATATTTAGTTATCGAATTTTTATGAGAACAATTAAAACAAAAAAATAAGTTGTCAACTTTTATTTTTTAAACATATTGAAGTGCCTTCATTTTTAACAAAATCAATACAAGAGGTATATAATGATTTCTTGCATCATAGTGTACACTTATTTATAAAATATGCGAATGATTGTGCTATGTTTAATTATTTTAAGAATAAATTCATTTTTTTTAAATTATTATTTTTTTTAAATTAATATTTAAATATTTTAAGAATTAATTGGAAGTCCTAATCATAATATTATGAGCAAAAGGTATAAACATAAAGATACATACGCTAGGTACACCTAAATTACTTTTAATAGTATATCTAGTTCGATGCATTTTCTTGGAAAAAAATCTTTGACCAATTCCTCAGCTTCTTTTGTGATACTTTCCTTAAATAAATCCACCTAACAAAGAAAAGAATTTCAGAATTTTAACACAAAACCAGTTTGACCCAAAAAGACAAGTGCTTTTGTTTAACCGAAATATTGTTCTGAATGAAGATACATTTTTAGTTTTACCAACCGATATTCCATTCATTCTCAACTTATTTTGCCCTTTGTGTTTGTCATTGTCCACACCTATTTGTTGACGAACCAGGAAAATGCCTTCCCCTAGTAGGCTATTATCAAATGATTGATTAGGCTTTTATGGCAATGTACTTAACATGTTGCAAGTTGCAACTGCTTAGTGATTTGACTCATTGGTATATCTATTCACAAAACATGCTGTGAGTTCTTTTCATAACTTAGTTGTTTGTCATTTTACCACACAATCTCATAGGGTATGCTGTAAAATGTCTCTGAGTGTGAGGTGATTTGGAAAAAAGTTAGGACAACTGCTTTTTTTAACATATACAAAGCCAAACTATAGTGTTGTATATTTAGCACATAAACCTCACCTTTTGTTTTACTTCTTTATCTTTGATGTCCAAATTCATTTTTTGAACAAATTGCATAAAATTACTAATTATTATATATGTTAAAAAGAAACTAAAAAGACACATTTTTATACAATGTAAAGGATGTTTTACAAAGAAAACTGGGGACATTTTCACAAAGTTGTTTGCCATTTAAATTAGGCTATACAGCTAATCTGGTTAAACAAATCATGGCGATTTGTGGAAATAATGTTCTGGTTTATTACATAAAAAAGCTTGGCAAGTTGGGTAAGAGAGAAGGAGATTCATATATGTATGCACGTATCATAAACAAATAGTAAATGTGACACCTTTTTTACGTGTATTTTTCATTTCAACTTGCCCCCTAGCGTGCACTGGCCACTGGGCACATTACTTTCTTCCTTCGCTCCCGAAAGAGCAATTTTTATTGTGTGTTGTCATTAAACAAAAAAAATTCAGACTGTCGGCATTCTCGAGAAACAAATTTTAAATTTCTTGTTTCTCAAGAAACAATAAAGTCGAGAAATAGAGGAACCTCAGTGTATGCAGAATGCTCCAATCACAAGAGGGTTTAAAATATAATAGATATTAACCTAAAAACTGCAGCTAGTGCAATAAGTCCTAGAAATTATTAATAAAAAAATGTTTTCCAATAAACATAAAAATATTTGTCATAACGTTTGAAAAATTGAAAGTACCAAGAAAGTTAAGCAACAACTACAACTGTTACTGCATGGGAGTGACCAATAGCAACAGATACAGAGTTAGTGCAGACTACCAAGTATGAAATGGTTTGTACGATATGGAATTTAATTGTTTGCCAAACTATATGACGAACTAATCAACATGTAATTATGTAACTAAGCTTGTATACGTTTACTTTAAGCTAGGGGTGTCCAACATGTGGCACGCGGAGCATTTGTAAATGGCACACGAGGTTTTGCTACATTCAGAGGGTAAACATTAGGACTTAGGTCACTCAATTAATATTTTTGTATTTATTGTTTATGGCCTGTATTCTCACTTAAGCAAAGATTATCGTGCAGTGATAAAGATCCACAACCCACTAATAAAAGTAAAACATAAGTCCTGTTGCAAACTTTTTGTATTTTTGTCGCACAAACAGAAGGTTTCTGGAGTACCATAAACAAGTTTACTCCCATTTGATGACGTTTTTTCTAAACATTTAAAAGGGTTCAACATATTGGCCAAATATTTGGATTAAGCCCAAACCGTTTAAGACAAGATTATTGGCACGCGAGTATATTTTAAAACCAAAAATGGCACGGCGGTGTTTTCGAGTTGGACACCTCTGCTTGAAGCTTTGTCGTACAAAAAGGCAATAGGCAAATATTTTTTTTCTTGTAGTACAGATGCAAGTATCCAAAACCAACATATGCCATGTAGCAAACCAAACGATAAGAAACTTATCTTAAATTCTACGCAAACTAACACAATGCGACAGAAAATCATCAGAAATAAGAATCGTTCAATCCAAGAGCCGCAACATAATGAAAAAGCCTACATGCTTCATCCAAAACCGAAAGGCATGTTTCCAATTAACCACTGGAGGCGGTGTATTTTTTTACCCAAATAATTCCCATTTGCACGACTAGCCTACACGATGCTTACTACAAAGAGATCATTAAACATTTATTGCTTACGATCACGAACAAAGATTTTGCGATTATGTTTTATACTTGTTGGATAAAGAACTCCTATTTCAACCGAATAGTCTAATTATAATTATCTTTACATTTGCCCTGAATGTTTTCATGTTAGGGAATTTTCCAAATATCTTGTGGTTATTTAGTTTGGAACAAAAAATTGAAGTAATCACTTTGGTGCGATTTTTACAAGTATAAAGAGGCGTCAGGCGTGTCATTTTTCACTATTTTATTATTTGACCAAAAATTATTCAGCCAGTCGTAAAAATCTCTAGGGCTTGTCAAATGTTAGAAGCAGGGGGTCGAACCGGAACTGAACCCGAACCCGCAAACCGGTTTCAGCGGTTAATTTCAATAAACCCGAACCGAACCTGAACCGCTAATTACGATTTTCTAACAACCTCAACTGGATTTGAACCCCATATTTTGTTTGGCGTTGGACCCGAACCGGAATCGAACCAGTAAAAAATGCAGTCTGTTTTATATTTTGTGATTTTTTTCAAAACAGCGCACTGAACAAAACATGAGATAACACTTATAGGGCGTGTCAAAAATAACAGTGCACGGGCAAAATTCTTTTGGAGTTTGATAAGGCCAGGTAGAATGGGTAGAATTAAATTAAAACGAATACAAATTTAAACCGGTTTAAAAACCGCTAACCGGTTCGGACCGGATGATTTGCCCAAACCGGAACAAAACCCGAGCCCGAAAATATAGGCTACATTTTTAAAAACCGGAACCGAACCCGAACCCATAAAAACAAAACCAGGTGAACCCGAACCGAACCTGATTATATTTCAACGAGGCACGTCAGAGCACATTGAAACAGAAATCACCAATAATTAGGTTGGAATTGCAAACCAAATACTTTGTTTTATGCCTAAAATATGTGTAGTTTGTGTGTCTTGTTTCCGATCCTTGTCCAAAAATGTACGAACTTCATGGCAGTCCAAAATTTGCTAAACATTGATAGGTTTGTAAGATAGCGCAAACAGCACTGTCGCTCATTTAAAAAGACAGTTCTGTAAATGTCCTTGTGTTGCGTATTTTTTCGCATTGTTTGCACATAATAGGCGTACAAAAAAGTCTGACGCATCGCTATTAGGTGATAATAATTGTTTCCAGCCCCCACAAAATCCATTTGGGGTAGTTTTGAAAATCAAATATTTAGCCAAACAGTTTTATTTACGTCACGGCGGACAGTATTTACATTTTAACATATACATATTTACGGTCGCAGGTTGTGCACCCTTGATCTGAGCCACCTTCCAGACCTAATTTTCAACATAAAGACATGAGATGCAACGCTTTGTTCGTCGCACCGGGACGATATGCACGTCACAAGCGAAACCAACTAGCTTTTCGTGTTTTTCCTTGAAAGGACCGCCAAGGCATCAAGCGAACAAATGTTGTTCATTGCCTGGTGTGCAAATGTGACTCATCTTGTCTACAGGGTTGAATGAACATCGAGATCATTGTTATGCGCAATTTTGCATAACCAGCTAAAATCCCGCAATCAATTTATTCTTTCTGAAAGACATATGCAGGCTAAGGACCGCGAGCCCTCGGTATAATGGCAAAGGGACCGTTTTGAAAAAAATAATGAAAAATTTTTTTTTTTCACGGGGTTCGAACCCAGGACTCTCCCGGGGACGAATCCCGATCAGGGTTTTTATGTCTGTTTATGGGTTAGGCGCGCCGGACCATTCGGCCAAGTTCCTGCCCATAATGAAAAAGTTTAAGAACCACTGCCTTAAGGTTTTACGATGGCGCCTCTACTGGTAGCAACTGAAGATGTGAAACACGCCACTATCCGGAAACATTTTTGGATGTATTTGCGCTTCCTAGCAAATCACTCCAGGGGGTTAAAGTAGAAAACCTGGTATCCGGGAGTACCGGAAAATTTTAGTCTTGGAAAAGATTGGAAGCTAAGTTGGTGTAATCCTCTGCTCTAGAAAGCGATGCATATATTTTTTGTGAACATTAAAAGTCCTATTATATTTCTTGGGACATGATCGCGGTTTGTTTTCTTTGACATCACCGGTCACACAAAAACATGCACTTAGTTTCTATTTGCTAACTTTAAACGAACCTTATTATTTGCTTGTCTTACCACCATAGAAACTATATAATTCCTTATACATGTGCCAATAAATGCAGCCGGATAAAAGTTTGTCCCCTGTATTTTCAAGCTCAATTCCAAGATTCAATCGATAAGAGTCGTATAAACATTGGCGTGACGTTTGATTAATCTACATCCGTGTGTAACTGTCGACCGATGGGTGTGTTCGGCTTCCCGCACTTTTGAAATCACAATAAAAAACCAAGATTGGGCGCATAAAACTGTGCTTCGAGTTGATTTGTGATTCTTTGTGACGCAAAGCCTTATTGTACCGAGTATGTATTTAAACCGCACTTTCTTCTACTAGTTGGCTGAAAAAAAATTCTTTGTGGATTTCGATATTGCCCAATCAGGTTAAGAAGCTATATAAACACCTGCTTGGAAGAGCACGGTATTCGGAACGAGTTTTCCGGTAAAGGTGAAAAGGCGTGTTCTATAGTGGTAACACGCGATGGAGACGATAACTGTATTTCGCCTGGTCCTTCTGCTACTTGTGTTCAGGTTGGTTTATTGTTTTGTTTTTTCTTGTTTGTTTAATTTGCTTGTGCTTTAAAAATGTTGTGACGATTGTTGCAGAGAAATTAAAGCCGCATCAACACAAAAAGGTGAGTCTTGTTACACTTTCTACTAGTTATCTTTTAATATCGGGTGGTACTTAAAATGGGTTACTGGATCTTTTGTAGTTGATTAGTAAAACTAATAGAAATGTAGTTGATTAGTAGAACAAGTACAACTAAAATTAGTGAAACAACCTTCAAATCTGAGAATTTGAAACAAAAATAATCGCTCAAAATACAAAGTTTCGTTCTAAATAAAATTAACAATAGCGTTTAGCAAGTGTTAAAAATGTATCACGAAATCGCCCCAAAAACACGATTAAAAGTAAATAAAGTGCAAGAACGCGTTAATTTTGTCATGAAATGTTGAGAATTCGAGGGACTATTTGTAGCTACATATTTATTGTTTAAACATGGGATGAAACCAGGTTTTGAATTGTGTGTTTTGGGTCCCTTTATTGCAATGTTCCTTATCAATCATTGCTTTATCAAAGGCGCGAATTTCGCTTTACCCCCAATAATAAAATACGTGGTTTTTGTTATTCAAACCTAAATCTTAAAAAAAGTATGATTGGTTTGGCTACAGGGGCGAAAAAATTTGTAATTTTGGGTGTCCAATAATATTTTTTTGTAGATTTAGGGTCCAAAAATATTTTTTGCAATTAGGGGTAAAAAAAAGTAAATTTAAGAATTAAACAATATTAGTTATTGTCACCTCCGCACTACAAAGTGTTACTTTTAATGTTACAAACTATTGCGTGATGAATATAGTTAAACCACACAAAAACGTTAAAACTTATAGTTCCGATCACTTCACACCTGTAAGTTTCTTGCGCAAACACAAACATCGTGTCTTTCACGATCTTTCAACAAGCAAAGAAAAACAACACTGACCTGCATTTCACCTTGTACCGGACAGTCTCGTAATCAATGCGAAGGAAGGACCTGTCAGATTGATTGAGCGTTGGCGATTTTCCTTACCTGTTGTTTTACGCGACAATATTGATGCGGTCAAAGCAAACCCTTGCGCGTGAAATCGGCCGAGTTGTTCTCGTTTGTGATGATTAGGATTGCGAAAACCGGATGGCAACTACTGATGTAGCCAACTTTGCCGGTCAAATTTAAGTTTGTGGGTATTTTCGGGTCGATAAAGCCTAACGTTTTCATTTGAGATGTAGATATGCATCAATACCAAATAAAATAGGGAAATCAACAACAAATGCGCTTTTTAGTTGTTAGGAGGATGTTTGATGTATTGGTGAAACGGGCGACTTCGAACTTGCCCAATGGTAAATTTTAAGGCTTTGATTAAAATCACCTGAATTTAATCCATCTTTGACTCAACTTCTATTGTTGGGCTGTACGTGTGGTGCCCTGACAAAATGCTTTACGCACTTCCGGGTCCGTATTATTATTAATCCCTAGATCTAAAAGGCAATGCACACATCACATATTTATCAAGGAGTCGCATTCTATTAGCATTTGACCTTTGTCATATACTTAAGCACACAAAAATACAATACATATCCGTGTTTAAGTTTCTCACATCCGTATTTAAGTTAGCTTTGGTTCGTATTATTTGCGAATGGATTTGTCAGCATTCCACCAGGACTCGCCTTTATGTAATTTTTGCGATGTTTTTTTGTGATGAATAACTTCTCACTTGTTCTCGCACCCGGATACCAATTCTCACACCACAAGTTTCCAATAAACAGTAAAAGCTTATAATCCTGTTATTTGTCTGGCATGTATTTTTTTTATTAAAAGAAACACAAATTATGACACGGTTGGCAAACTCGTCACATCAATGAAGGAATCTTAATTTGTTTCTATTCTATTCGGATATTAATACTTTTAAGACACAGCCTTTATCCACAGTTTTTGTTGCAAAATCAATTAACTTAAATTAGTGAATTAAACTAATCCATAAATATTCGTGTAGAATGCGGATTTCCCGATGTCGGCTTGGGGGGGGGGCCGCCTTTGTGTAATTTTTGCGATGTTTTTTATGATGAATAACTTCTCACTTGTTCTCGCACCCGGATACCAATTCTCACACCACTAGTTTCCAATAAACAGTGAAAGCTTATAATCCTGTTATATGTCTGGCATGTAAATTGCTTAATAAAATAAACACAAATTATAACACGGTTGACAAACTTGTCACATCAATGAAGGAATCTTACATTTTTTCTATTCTATTCAGATATAAATACTTTTAGGAGACATGCTAATCCATAAATATTCGTGTAGAATGCGGATTTCCCGATGTCGGCTTAAACTCAAGATCATCCTGTTTCAAAAACCAGATGGGAAGGGAAGAATGTCAATTTTCTTGTATTGACAATTTTGTTTTCGAGGATGGAACGACCCAACTTCCATCGTACACCTGTATCAATGGAGTGTGGTATCCACCGCTTCAGCAACACAATTGCATAAGTAGGAAAGATTTTCTTTTTGTTCGATGGGCAAAAAAACTTGAGCAAATTTATAAATCATAGTACGCCAGACCTATTGAAGGCGTTATACCGAACCAGTTGATCCCAGCTACTCATCTATGACTGTCTTTACAAAAAAACTCACAATATCTAAGTTAGTTATTCTGCACTTCTACACAACTTGTTCTTCTAATAACCTACTTCGATAGGCCTATATACCCACAATTAACTGTTTAAATAAAAGAATAAACATGAAAAGTGTAAGTCGTAAAAAAAACTAATGTAATTTATATATTCATGCTTAAGTGGTTGATTGTTTTCTTTGTTAACCCCATTTTTAACCTAATAGATTAAAGAGACATCAGCCAAACACATGGCATTTGTGTATCAACGGGCAGTTTGCACAACATAGCTTAACCAGTGTGCTATAACAATGCCACGCACTCTACAAACGTTGTGCCCCAGCGACTTTCCGTTGTTTTGAATGTTGACAAAGGTTCGCAAATTATAGTTTTGTGTTCTTTTAAATAGGTGTTGCCGATGAGACCCCAGCTCACATAGACAATATTCCTAATTCGTTTTTTCCAGGTAAGTTATCACACAATCATTTGCTGGGATTGATAGCGCAAGACGCAAATAAAAATTTCGTCTTTTTTATAAACAACTGCGGCTGAAAATCACTTCATTTAATTTGTTTAGCGTTTATCTTAGTAATTTAATATGTATATTTCTAAAGCAAACTAGCATGCAAGCAAACTCATAATTTGAAATTTATCTTGAATCTATATTTTTTACAATTTGGTCCGAAGAAAAAACAGATGTGGAAGACGCACCAGTTTGTGCTTTGTGGGGTCAAACGCATTTCCGCACATACGATGGTTTAATCTACAACTTCGAAGGAAGATGTACTTACAAACTGACCGGTGATTGTGTGGACGATACATTCTCGATCCATGTCACCAACGACAAAGAGTAACGTTGCATCCATTTTGTAGTAGCCTAATTTCAAACTGTTCTAAATAAATGATATTTTACAGATGTTCTGCGGCCGAAGAATGTGAATTATCTTTGACTATATTCTTTTCCGACCTTCAAATCACTTTGGAAAGCGTTGATGGCAAAATCACAGCCAGAACGGAAGATCAATCGATTGCAATTCCAAGCAAGGCCCATGGTCTGCTGTTTGAACAAGTAATATAAACTTTTTGTGCATTAATATGATGTACGAAGTTCCGATCATTATCGTTGATTTTTTTTCAGGCATCGCAATACGTGATCGTGAAAGGTGGTTTGGGATTCATGCTCATGTGGAATGGAAAGGATGCAGTCAAAATCGAGGTAGAAACTTAAATAGAACTTATTATTAGTGAAAACTAAAACTACGACCTACACAAACAGATGTCATCGGATATGAGAAACAAAACATGTGGCTTGTGTGGAACAAACAACGGGAATTCTGAGGACGACCTCCTTGACATTAACGACGTCGTACGCAAAACTGTTACACCATTCGCTACGTCATGGAGCATGCCGTCTGCTGAAGGAGGTTTACTTTAACATTTTACTTTAATTAAAGTGTATAAAAAGTGATTCAAATAACCTTCTTTCTGTTATGAAATGCCATACACGGTCAGCAACAAATATATATTATATTTAAGACACGTGTAACGATGTGAAAAATCAGTTCTGCAAATTTACGAGCGAGAGTCACCAAACCTTGTCTCAAGTCTACTGCAGCAAATTGTTAACGGGTCCAGAGTTCAGGCAATGTCGAGAGGTATACGTTGCATTAAATAACACAATCGTGATGTTTCTATAGTAGTTGAAAGGCGCACAACAAAACATGAAAGTTAATACACATATTTAAATGTAGATTGTGTCCGCAAACCCATATTATGAGGTTTGTGTAAAAGATCTCTGTCGTTGCGATGGAACTCCTACTTGCGCTTGTTCAACATTTGAAGCCTATTCCAGGGAATGTCATCGCTTGGGTGGAAAAGCCAATTGGAGAAGAGAAGGATTTTGTGGTACATAAAGTTCACTAATGTCAGCTGTATTGCGATTACCATTCGTCTCCAGCTTAACACGTTTATGTACACATCTACAGGTACCTCATGTCCCGCTGGCATGGTGGGGGGGGGGGAATACCATTCGTCTCCAGTTTAATACGTTTATGTACACATCTACAGGTACCTCATGTCCCGCTGGCATGGTGTTCAACGATTGCGGTTCAGTTTGTCCCCGCACGTGCAAAAGCATGTCGTATAACTGTGAAGACAGCAGATGTATAGATGGATGTCACTGCCCAACAGACAAAGTTTTACACAATGGTTTATGCATAACGCGTGAATCATGTCCTTGTACCGCAAGGGGCGAATCATTTGATTCGGGAAAATCAGTAAAGCGTGACTGCAACCTCTGGTAAATATTTCGAAAGAAAATTACTGCATTGCTGTGAAATGTCAAAGCTTACAACCATAAATGTACTTGCAGCACTTGCAATGGTGGATTGTGGAATTGCACTGACAATGAATGTTCGGCAGTTTGTGTAGCTACGGGAGACCCACACTACAGAACATTTGACGGAAAACAATACACGTTCATGGGAGCATGCTCCTACGTTCTTGTGACAAACAGGTAGAGGTTTGCTATGACGTCATAAGCACAATTTACAAACCTGATATTCCAAATTTACTGTTACATTTTCTAAATACTCAGAAACAAAAGGTGTGATTTTGTTATGTTTTTTTTTCGCGTTTTGTGCCTTTCTAAAGTTTTATTTTTTAGAACAAACGAGGATGAATTCTACAGCATTGAAGCGGAAAATGTCGAATGCAACCTGCAAAGAAAGTCAAAACAAAGTTGCACAAAATCTATAACAATTCGATATCAGCAACGCGTTATTCATATGAAACGGAAATTTCAAACCTTTGTTAATGACAAACTGATCAACAACTTGCCTTATCGTTCTCGCGGCGTGGTCGTGAGAAAAGTGTCCAACGTGATGATGAAGGTATTTTACCTTTTTCTATTTCATTTTAGACTAAAATGGCATGTTGCCAAACCGATAATAAAACGTTGTATAAACACGTGATCAGTCTACCGGGATGTTACTTTTTTTGGTAGGTCACTCTGAGCAATGGACTGGTTGTTTTTTGGAATGGAATAAATCGTGTTTATGTTCATGCTCCACCCACTTTTATATCAAAAACGATGGGGTTGTGCGGAACTTTTAACAAAAATCAGCAAGATGACTTTTACACTAAACAAGGCGATGTAGAAACAAATGTTGTAGCCTTCGGTAACAAATGGAAAACTTCTTCTGCCTGTCCTAATGAAGAGGTAAATTTAATTAAAAGCTGAATCAATTTTTTTTTGTTTTTCTTTAACCATGCGTTTACAGGTAACTGGAGAAGAACATCATCCATGCGCCAGATTTCCACAGTTACGCCAACAAGCCGAAGCACAATGCCTAAAACTGAAATCCTCTGTGTTTTCATGTACGTATTCAATATCTGATTTCGTTTCACATATGAACTTAATTTGTTTAAATGTTTTGCCTTTGCAGCTTGTAACAGTGTGGTTGATGTGGAGGAACACTACGCAAAATGCCTGTTCGATTATTGTGCCGCGGATGCAGACGCAATTGAAACTGCTTGCAGTTCGTTTGCTGATTTTGCCACTGCTTGTGCTGATCAGGGAGTTGTCTTAAACTGGATGGAAACAATTTCTGAATGTGGTAAGTGAGTTTAGAACGTTTACCAAAAAATAGAAGTCCTGTTATGCAGTAGAAAAAAAATTGGTGTTAATTAAGATTTATATTAAAATAGATTTCATTCGCTTTACAGGGGATTTCCCTATAATGAAATAGGGCTGGGATTTTTTTCCGTTGACTTGACTTGACCCATGTGAAAATCATGGCCAACAAATTTTTATTTGTGTGTGAAACTGCTTGCGTTTACATAACATAATAAATTCATGAGTTGAAACATGTGATTTCACGAAATATGAAAATTTACTGCTGACAAATGTCTGGTGAAACTGAAACAAAACCACAGCCACAAAAGGATGCATGTAAAACTAGAGTATACAGGATTGCTTTGGTGCAAGTGCACCAAGTAATGTTAACTTGCACCAAACAATATAATCATGTACTAAGTGATAGGGAGATTTAAATTTGTACCAAGCGGGGGTAATAATGCACAAGAAGTAGTAAATGCACCCTGCAATCCGGGTATGGTCTAAATCTGCAAGCCAACTTAGCCCGCTTGGCCAATGCCTAGCGCACTAAGCCTGTACATGTTAACTATAATTTTCTACTAATTTGAAAACTGTTTTT
Organism: Phallusia mammillata; assembly: GCA_003260075.1. Lineage (NCBI taxonomy): Eukaryota > Metazoa > Chordata > Ascidiacea > Phlebobranchia > Ascidiidae > Phallusia > Phallusia mammillata. The sequence goes on along the minus strand of QLIY01000880.1, from coordinate 28,512 downwards.
TTTTGTACTTTTTTGAAGATTTATACTATAATTAATTTCCTGTAGTCTACCTGTGCTTGGCGCAGACTTTACATGGGCTGAGTGCTGGCTTAGTGTGGGTTAAGTTGGCTTATAGGCCTAAGTGGACTTGCAGTTTTAGATGGTACCCAAGCAATTCATGTGATCCTGTATATTTTAGGCACATAAAAGTTCATGATTTGCACCATTTGACCATACAAGCTTTCAAACTATTTAGATTTAAATTTTTTTGTTTAGTATTCTCATAAATAGGTTTCAATATTTGCACAACAAGGGGGGGGGGACCATACAAGCTTTCAAACTATTTAGATTTAAAATTTTTTGTTTAGTATTCTCATAAATAGGTTTCAATATTTGCACAACAAAGCTAAAATAAATTAATTTAACTTTGCACTTTACTGCTTACTTCTGTGGTTTTAGCAATATCTTGTCCTGGCGACACTGTGTACCAACAATGTGGGTCAGCTTGCAAAGGTAGCTGTGACATCTCTCAAGAAGATGAAGCGTCATGTGTAGAAGTATGTGTTGAAGGATGCAGTTGTCCTGATGGTAAGTCAAAATTCTTTGGTTTGTACTTGGGGAATTAGTTCAGTAAGGTAATATTACTTTTTCCCTTTGATAACCTGATTTGCATAAAACTAGATGACCTTTTATCCTGCAGGATTGTTACTTGACTTTGATGGCGAATCCTGTGTGGAGAAATCAAACTGTAGTTGTCTTCGGGATGAAAAAACATATTATGCTGGAGATGTGGTGAAAGATGGTTGTCAGCTCTGGTAGGACCTGTTTGTGGCTTTTTTGGTTTAAAACTAGTTTGTAAAAAATAACAACTACAGGGAAGGGTACAATCAGGTGCTTTATTAATTGATATATTTTACAGCATGTGCGTTGATGGAAGTTGGACGTGTCAAAATGTGCCAGATTTATGCCAACCAAATCGAACTTGCCCAGATAACATGCATTGGGATGATTGTAGAAGTAGCTGTCCTTTGACATGTGAAAGTCTTGCTAGTGGTCTCGAAGTAAGTTTGGGCAAAAGTTAGCCATTAGCTGGTTCCAAATAACACATGGTAGTTGTGGTCAATACCTGTCTTAAATTCATAAAAAAAGTAGTTTTTTTGTTTTCTTTTTTCAAACTTGTTGATTCAACTTTTTCACAAAAATTTACAAAAACAATCTTTTCCAATACATTTACAATAAAAACAGGGAAAATACTGAATAGGTTTGTAAAATAAGGTCATGTACTACCACATTTACCAGATAGTAACAGTTCAATTAAGAAACAAAAATGTATTAGGTTTAATTCCCAATGTTCCATTTGGCATGGCAAAACTAATGCAACGACACCAATACTTGGGGCTTAGCGAAATATAGAAGTACCTTTAAATGCAAGTATTGCATTCAAAATACCTTTCTAACTAAGATAATTTTAAATGTGAACATAGAGAATAAACTAATCTCCTACTAAAATCATGTAGAATAAAAAATATTATTTTTAGCGTATTTTTGCAATATCTGTACCTCAACATTGGAAAGTCATAGTACTTTTACATTATAATTGCTATAATGAAACCTTACTTATTGAGTTATAATGCACACACAAAGATTGGATAGACTAAACCAGTGGTTCCCAAACTTTTTTTGTTGCGACGCCCCTGGACAAGTTTTTCTGTACTTGCGGGGGGGGGGAATAATGCACACACAAAGATTGGATAGACTAAACCAGTGGTTCTCAAACTTTTTTTGTTGCGACGCCCCTGGACAGGGGGGGGGGGGGGGGGGGGGGGGGGGGGGGGGGGGGGGGGGGGGGGGGGGGGGGTGCCCTTGGAAAAATGGAGCGACCCACCAGGGCATCGCGACGCACAGTTTGAGAACCACTGAACTAAACCATTATAGACTAATCCTCAACAACTTACCATAAATTTAATTATTTTTAGTGCATTACTGATATTTGTGAAGCTGGTTGTGTGTGCGATGATGGGTTTGTTTGGAATGTTGATACATGCATTCCAGCAACATCTTGTGCATGTTACCATGGTGGAAAGAGTTATCACTCAGGAGACCAAGTTCAAATTGACTGCAACACATGGTATGACTTTTTTTGACTGCAACAGAATCAAGGGATAGACATTTTTGTGATTTATTATGTGTAACTAAATGAAATGCTATGGTCCAGAGTGACATTTCTGGAAATTTGTTTCCCTAAATACAGTTTTGTATTTATTTCTGTTACTTTTATGCACTTTGTAGTGTATGTGAGGGTCAGGCATGGAGCTGTGATGGTAAAGAATGTCCTGGAGAATGTACGGTGTTTGGTGATCCACATTACAAGACGTTTGACGGAAAGCGCTTTGACTTTCAGGTTTGAAGAACAACATTTCAGCAATGTGGTAAAACTATTGGACAGTTACCAAGTGTTTTACAATTTAGGGTGATTGTGACTATGTTTTGGTTCGGAATTCTGCTTTGAGTATTGAAAAGTTTAGTGTTATTGTTGAAAATATTCCATGTGGATCAAGTGGTGTAACATGCACCAAGAAAATAACATTCACCGTTGAAGGTAGCATTTGTAGATGTAATGCAGGTTTGAAATATATTCTAATTCCACACATTTGCAGAAAATGGAAAGGTTGACACTGTAAAACTTGTACGTGGTAAAACACTCAGTCAAGTGAAAGCAGAAAGTGCCAGATTTTCTGTTTGGAGTGCAGGAACTTGGATCTTTGTGGAAGACACATCTTTGGGAGTTTCTCTGAAATGGGACAAAGCTACAAGAATCTCTGTACTTCTTCAGCCACACCACAAAGCGCAGGTATCACTTTTTTTTTGTTTAAGATTAACGTGCACATCCCAAAGTTTTACATTGGTTACTTTACAGAAACTTTACAAATGTTTTTGTAAAGTTAGTTTGTGTGACTTTAGATATTAAATAGTGACATAATTATTGTTGTAACATAACATTTTACGAAAAAGGAATTGTTGGCACCACTTAACTATTATATATTCTTTTTTTTTCTGAAACAAAATTTGTAGTTTGGACTTAAGCAATATCAATTTTGCTTGAAATTTCTGTAAACGTTTATTAGGTTGAAGGTTTGTGTGGGAACTACAATGGTGATGAAAATGATGATTTCCTCACTCCTGAAAGGGGACCACCAGAAAAACAAGCACATTTGTTTGGAAACTCATGGAGGGTAAGCTCTAAAATTAAATTCTCAAAAAAATGTACTTACCTGATTTTTTCAGGTGCATGCTTATTGCATCGATTCCTATGGGATGAATGATACTTGTTTACTTCATCCTGGTCGAAGAACATGGTCCGTAAAGAAATGTGCAGTGATCAAATCAGATACTTTTAAAGCTTGTCATTCAATAGAAGATCCCTTGAAATGGTATTAAAATCAAACTTTTAACCTAGTACTGTACCAGCTTTTTGTAACCTTTTTATGTCATAGGTACCAGATGTGTGTATTTGATGCATGTGGATGTGACTCTGGTGGTGATTGTGAATGTGCCTGCACAGCCATTGCTGCCTATGCACAGGAGTGCAGTCGCCTTGGTGTTGCAATTTCTTGGAGGAAAGATGGAAATTGCCGTAAGAAAACACTTTGGAAAATTGTCTGTGAAAATTTATGTCCTTACAAGTCTTTTAAGCATTGTCTATTCAGAAACTACCTAAAGCAGAATCTGGTTAACCACCTACTTGTTAATCACATAATTCGTTTAAGTACATGGGAATCATGAAATTATTGCCTATCATTTGTCCAAAAATTGCTGCTTAATCGCATCATCTGGCTAGTTACATCATCGTGGTTAAGTTGGTAAAATTATTTATCTGGTCAACTGGACTTTTCTATATTTCCTTGTTGCTACTTTCAGCCATGCAATGTGGGGATTGCCCTTTGAAATACTCTTCATGTGCTTCTGCATGTCCAAAGACTTGCGACAACATAAACTATTACGATGAAGTTGAAGCTAATTGTACCCAGAGCTGTGTTGAAGGATGTGTTTGCCCAGAAGGAATGGTAATGTTCTTTGGATTGTGATGTGATATTTTGGTTAAAGTTACGTTGTTTTTGTAGGTTCTTGACCAAACAGGCTCATCATGTATTGAAGAAAGCCAATGCCAGTATTGTACTGAAATTGATGGCACTTTCTACAAAGAAGGTAGATTTGTTTGGTTCATTTTGTTGTTTAAAGTTCCTTAAACATAGAAACTAAATAAATTAATATTCAACAAGGACCAAACTGTTATTGCATTAAAATGAAAAAATTACACTAAAATAAAATTATATTTTTATGTAGGTCAACCAATACCATCTCTGTCCGATGAATGTCGCACTTGTTACTGCTCCAAACAAGCAATACACTGTCTTGGCCAACCTTGTGAGAATCCAACCACCACACCTTCCAGTACATCTGCACGAGTTACAACTTCATCTCCAGGCACCACACCTTCAATTGATACAACTCCTGCACAGGAAACATCTTCACCTGAAACCACAACTGTCGGAAAAACAACATCAACGATTGTTTCAACTTTTCCTTCAGGGTTTGTTTTGCTTTAGTATTTACGTTTTATACATAGCTTATTTATTGTTTTTTAACTGTTAGTTAAGCAACTGTCAAGTTACTAGATAACTTTTGCTTTATAGCTGCCTTAAAAATGGCTGGACTGGCTGGATGAACAGCTTTAGCCCAAATCTTGTTAATGGTGGTGATTTCGAAACTCTTGACCATTTGCGTCAATCATATGCATTTTGTTCTGCTGAGATGATTGCAGATGTTGAATGTCGGGTTGTAAATAGCCAAACAAAATCATCAGACACAAAAGAGGTGTGTATATGTTGTCACTACGTACCGTAATTTTCCGTGCATAATGCGCAAAATTTAATTAATTTATTGTCCTAAAATCTGGGGTGCGCGTTATGCATGGGTACAACAATTTTTGAAGAAAATCTTCCTCGAAATAAAGCTTGAAATCACACCTTTCTTCTTGTTTGTTGTCAATCGCGCATCACATTCAGGCATCCTGCCNCACCTTTCTTCTTGTTTGTTGTCAATCACGCATCACATTCAGGCATCCTGCCCAACACACTTAGTCAGTAAAATTCGTAATTGACGACACATCGTTTGATGCGATGGTGCAATCCTTGATGGTGTGTTATTGTCAAATATTGTTTGTTTTTTAATCTCCATCGCAGACCGGATATCATATGGAGGCCGCCATTACAGTACTAGTTTAAAAATCGACACCTAGATGGCGCTAGATATTTCGAACTTGCGTGCGTATTATACATGGGTACAGGCTTTTTTTCAGCATCGACATGCCATTTTTAGGGTGCGTATTATGCACGGGGACGCATTATGCACGGAAAATTACGGTACTAATCTTTCAAATCCTCGATCAACTTTCTAAAATATAATCCTTTTTTTTCATTTCATCTTAAACATAACCAGTCATGTTGTAAAACTACAGGTGATTTTTTTTGTTAAAGTTTGTGCAGTGTGAGGGGGGGGGGATAAACATAACCAGTTCACGTTGTAAAACTACAGGTGATTTTTTTTGTTAAAGTTTGTGCAGTGTGAAGGATTTCCTTGTTTGCATAAATTTATTGATTGTGTGAGGAATCCAACTGGCATTGATTATTGATGTTCCAACACAATGATGTATTACCTTTTCTGTTGATTGTTATGCATTCAAAAAAGAATTGATATATTTGTGTTTCTGAAAGTTTGCGGTTGCACTTAAAATAGGTTGTTAGCTGTGACAAGACTGGGTTAAGTTGTTACAATGACAAGCAAACTTCCTCACCTCCACTTTGTTTGGATTATGAAATTCGCTTTTATTGTGCTTGTTATGGTAAGTTGCCGTGTTTTTGCTGATGCAACACATTATTACTACATTTACTTTTAGCAATAACAACAGAATATACTACTGCTTCATCCACAACCTTATCAACTACTGCAGGTACTAATTGTAAATTGCCTAATTTTAAGTGTATTAAACTAATGTCATTAATTTTAAATGTTTGTCACTGCAAAACAAAACACCTTTTACAAAATATGCTCTCCAAAAAAACAAAAAGATATTTTGCACACAATGTGGCTTGTGTTATGTCGGCACATTGAATCGATACCTAAATACATTACATTGGTGTGTTGATTTGATAAAAACTGAAATAACTGAGTGTTTCAGCCAACAGAACCCTTAATACTTTAAATATTCACTATGGTATTTTACATAATTTCAAGCAACTATTTTCATAATTAAGCAAACAAACAAAAACATAGTATTAACTAAACCAATGTGAAGTGAGCATTAAGTCAACCTAGAATGTTTTTATTGGACAAATATCATTGTTCATAAACTACTTTTAAGTATACATTCTTTTGTTCAGTTTCCCATAATATAATTTTGTTTTCTATAAATGATTTGTTTAAATTGTGGTTCTGAGCCTTTTTTATTTAAAAAAAAAAACAAATAAAACACAATGCGGGATAACAGCAAACAACATTTATGACATGTTTATGTAGAAATCTTACTGATTCTGGCTTATGAGACACAATACAATAAACAATTACTGTTGTACATAATTATTCTTGGCAATAGATTGATTCGGTTGAATTGTGGTAGTATTTGTATGCTACATTTCTAAACTTTTCTCAATAGTAAATTTCAAAGCACTGACTTTTTTTGCTCTTGTAGCTTTCATGGTAATTTTTTATGGTAGCTACTTTCATGGCACAAGCCAATAACACGTTTAACACAAATTTTAAACTTATCTTTAAAAAGTGACAGAAAAAGTTTTGAAATGGCCAATTTGTGTTCGCACATTTTTGTCTGATAATTAGCAGTTACTTTTTGAATGTATCAATGCAAATTGTGCACCATTTGTGGTATAACCTAGAAATTTAAAAAACTCTTTTGTTTATCAACACCAGAAATTGTCTCTGCAACCACTGTGGAACCAACCACACCTGAAATCGCCTCAGCAACCACTGCGGGACAAACAACACCAGAAATTGTCTCCGCAACCACTGTGGGACCAACAACACCTGAAATTGCCTCTGCAACCACTGCGGGACAAACAACACCAGAAATCGCCTCAGCAACCACTGCGGGACAAACAACACCAGAAATTGTCTCAGCAACCACTGTGGAACCAACAACACCAGAAATCGCCTCAGCAACCACTGCGGGACAAACAACACCAGAAATTGTCTCAGCAACCACTGTAGGACAAACAACACTTGAAATTGTCTCAGCAACCACTGTGGGACAAACAACACCTGACATTGTCTCAGCAACCACTGCAGGGCCAACATCACCTGAAATTGTTTCATCATCCACTGCGGGACCAACAACACCAGAAACAACACCAGGTAAAACCGTTGTCTTTAAAATTATGTATTTTACCCAAAACTACTGAATGTTTTGTTTAGGTTCCTATTCTTGTGTTACTGGTTGGTCTGGTTGGTTTAACACGCATGTGAGCAATGCTGATGGTGATAAAGAAGGTCTTATCCTTCTCAAAGAACAAAACCTTGTTTGCAGGTATAGAATTTTTGTACGGCATGTATAGTTTCCATACACAAATGAATAAATCTGGGTTCTCGTTTACAATTTAAATCAGCTGACACTAGTACACAAAAAATGTTGATTTGCTAAGCCATACTATTTTAACACAACAAGTCACTTGGCAAGCTGCCTTCAAATTGTGGTCAACCCCTGAACTAGAGAATTACCAAAGATATGCCACAACTGAAAGTAATCTGTTTTAGTCTTACAACCCTACAAACCATTTGATAAAAGTCATGAACATTTGATAAAAGTCATGTTTGAAACTCACCAGGTGCCAATGTATTATATATCACCATTCATCATGTTTGCTCAGCTTAGTCCATATTTGGATTTGTACAGTTTGTTTGCTGCTAAGACTAATGGCATAACAATGGAAATATATTCAAAACTTTTTAGTGAACCTCTGATGATAGAATGTAGAACCATAGATGATATTGTTTACCATGCAACACACCAAGCTGTTTCATGTGATCTCAAATCGGGTCTTGTTTGTCGAAATGAGGAAAATGATTCTCCCTGTTTTGATTACAAGATTAGGGTATTTTGTGTTTGTGAAGGTAAGCAGCATTACAGGTTTCATTTTAATGAAACAAAGTAAAGCCTAAACATTTTGGAAGATGGATTCCATAAATATTTCATGCACTAATCTTTTGTATAATTTGGGCAGTTTTTAAGGGACATTAATGTCTGGCTATAAGTTACCATGTGCCAAGTTTTGGAAATTTTGCCTTTTGCACATTAGATGGAAACAAAACTACAACCAGCCCAGAAACAATTCAATCAACACCTGCCACAGCAACCAGCGAAGCAACATGCACTGATGGATTTACTGAATGGATGTCTTCCACAACACCATCCCTCACATCTCAAGGAGACTTGGAGAATTTTATTGTACCCTACCAAAATAGATTTTAATTTGAAATTTTTTGTTCATTACTTTGTATTTGCAGAATCTTCGATCAAGCTATGAGTTTTGTGATTTTCCCACAAAAATTGAATGTCGAGAAAAGGAAAGTCTGGTTTCGGTTACTGACACAACAAACTTGGGTGTCACTTGTGACCTTTCTCATGGTCTGGTGTGCTTAAACAGCCTGCAGCCAACAAAACTCTGCTCTGACTTTGAGGTCAGAGTGTATTGTACCTGCAATGGTAAGTTTGTTATTAGTTGGTATTTTCTGGATGCCAATTGAACAACGAACCAGCTTAGTTTGCTTATATCAAATTGCAAATTAGAAAATACAACAAATATGTACTGAATTATGTTTTAGCAACATCCTTAACCACAACAGCTAAAACCACCTCATTTCCTACCGGAAGTCCATCACCTTTGACCACAGCAGTAGTTACTAAATCTCCATCATGTGTTAAAACTGGTTGGACAGAATGGATGAGTGTTGATTCTCCACAGTTTGGTATGCTTCTTACAGTGTTTGACACACCTGTTTATAAAACTCATATTCAATTAACAGTGTGTTTTAGAGACATAAAATGGTAAAATTAAATACATATGGAGCACAGTGTTTAAAGTGCTGATAAAGTTAAATTGTTTATTTGTAATCCACCACTACTTACTGGCCTTAAAATGAGGTGAACAACCTTGCTGTTTGCTTTGTTGCAAAACATTTTGTATGTAGGGTCACCGGGCAATGACTTGGATACACTCGAAGTGCTTCGAGAAAAGTATTCATTTTGTACTGACTCCATGATTACTGACTTTGCATGTCGAATTGCGGATGATGAATACAACCACCAACTTGTAGGTGGAAACAGTGAAAACTTTTCGTGTGACCAAAATGGTGTTTCTTGTTTACAAGAAGACCAGGTGGGTTGACATGTTTGTTTTATAGTTTGTGTGTTAAAGTTCGTGTGGTCTTTTGTTACAGCCTGCAGGCAGCTTCTGTTTTAACTTCGAAGTCCAGTTCTTCTGCCAGTGCAGAGCACTTTCCACACCAAGTTCTAGTAAGTGCCAGATACCTGGAAAATTGGTGCATAAAGTAGATTAAATAAGAAAAGGGATCATTTGATAACTTTCATAATAGGATAAAAGTATTTTGTACAGTATAACAACAAGATCTTAAACTTCTTAAATTATAAACACACACTAAAGTAATACATGTAAACCATACTTTTTGAAAAAAGTTTCCTTAATCTACCTGTAGTTTAAGAGAAGGATAAGCACCACCTTAAAATCCATATGTAGTGAAATTAATAATTTTACTGAAAGTGTTGACCATTATAAAAATTGTATAGCCCCAACTCCATCACCAAGCACAACAACTGAAAGTTTAGTTTGCATTCCACGATGGACAAAATGGATCAACTCTGAAAAACCATCCAGATCCATTTACTCTGGTGACTTCCAGAGTTTGGACAACTTGGATGAAACATATGGATCAGAGTTCTGTTCAAGGTAATTGACATCAATCAACTTTATTTTGTGTGTGCACCAAATTGTTAACTTGCAACAAGTTTGGTCAGTTGTAACAAGTTTTTTGTTTCAAGGGAAATGATTTCTGATATTCAGTGTGTTTGTGCGCAATCTGGACAAGACTGGAAATATGCTGGTGATGAGATGCAGTGTGACTTGGAAAATGGATTAAAATGCCTCAACAGCAAACAGGTTTAGCATTAAATATATAAAATTTTAAAAACTTGCACAACAAAAAATTTTTATGGTTGAATCAAAACACCTGGTTTTACAGAAAAACTTCATGACTTGTTTTGATTACAAAGTGAGAGTTTACTGTGAGTGTGATCCAGCAAACCTCTCAACTATAGCCCAAGTAACAACCACTCCAGTGGTTACTACTAAAACAGTACCTGGTAAATATTATTTTTCTTTATGATAAAAAACATCAAAAATAATATGTGTTAAATCATTCTATTGGTATTAAAAACATTTTTGTTCAGATTGTTTAAAAGTACTGGAAATGGGTTCCGCAGAGTTGGTGAAGATTACTGCATCTTCCACTGCTGCTAAAACAACTTTACATAATGTTGATGTTAACTCCCAAGGTGGATGGGTTGCCAACCTCAACAACAAGTACTCAGTCCTGTACGGTTAACAAGTCTTTGGTAATTGACCATGTGTATTGCTTTAGGTACCAGTGGCTGACATTTGAACTGGATAGAATACATGAAATTGCTGGGATTAAAACAAAAGGCCACAGTCTGGGTATTGGTTGGGTTCGTCAATACACCCTTGGTTATAGTGATGATGGAGTTTACTTCCATCCCTACAAAAATCCCCAAACAAATGAAGTTATAGTAAGAATATAAGAGTGTGTTGGGAACAGGATTTTGGGGTTAATGTTGACATTTTTAGGTATTTGATGCAAATGTGGATTCTGGCACCGAAGTAATAAATCTGCTGCAAATGAACAACCTTATTTCAACAAAGTGGTTATGTATTCGCCCATCAGATTGGACTCTGTCTATTGCAATGAGAGCAACAATCTTATTTTCATGCACTGGTAAGAATCTACCTTTTAAAGAAACACAAACACACACCTCAAACTTAAAGAGAACACTTAAAAATAGTGTATTTTACATTTCTTAGACAACCAGTTAACAACTGGACCTTTGTTTTCAACTACTGGTGAACGCACAACAGCGTTGGTAACTACATCTCCTTGCCAAGAAGGCTATCTTTGGAAGTCATGCGCATATAACTGTAGTAGACTTTGCCACAGCACTGCAGTACAGTATCCTGTATGTTCTTCTGATGCTGTTTATTGCATCGCTGCCTGTTTGCCACAAAATTTTACTGTAAGTTTTTTTATTTTTTTATTTAAGGTTTATAAATAGCAGCTGTATGTTGTATTGTGGTCTTACAGGCTTGTAAGTTGGGATGGAAGTTAGACAATGCTGGACGTTGTGTAAAGGCAGAAGATTGCCCATGTTACTCACCAAATGGAGTTCTGATTCCTCCAGGTAGTACTATAGTTGAAGAGGGCCAGGAATGTCTATGTTTTGGAAACACCCTAGAGTGTTCATCCGTTTCTACAACAATCAGCACTGTGGTAGGCAAATTTTCTTTTTTAGGTTTGTAAAATTCTTTTAAAACTACAAAGTTTTGGGTACCTTTGTAAAAACAAATTTAAATCCACAAACAGTTCTAGTTTCATAAACATATATTGCAACATACCAATATAATGTTTTAATTTTATGCCAGTAAGTTCTGCTTTTCTGATTTAATTACAAAAAAACAAGAACAGTGTCTTGTAGGCTGAAACAACTGCAACTACTGAAGCAGAGGTAACAACAATGTATGATGATTGTGTGTGGTGGGCCGACTGGCACAATATACGTTCACCAAGCAATGAAGCAGGTGATGATGAAGAGGGAGTTTCAGAACACACTGCAGTATCCGACTGCAAGTCACCTGTTGCAATTGAGTGCAGAGTTGCAGGATATGGTATTTCGTACCTTAGGTAAGTATTCTTTAATGTGTTGTTTCTTTTACCAGAGAAGTAGGCTAAAATAATTTGGTGTTTCTTTTTTGTTAGTATTGCATTGTCGTTGTGCTAAATTTCTCATAAGCTGGAGTTAAGTTGAACTTATGCATGTACAATGTATTCTATTGGCAGTTATCTGTTGTGTTTTTAATGTTTTAATATCACCATATTGTTTTTTTTAGATCTGGACAGAACGGTGTCCTTTGTGATCTCAAACATGGCCTGCAGTGCATTGGATTAAGGTTGTCAGGCAATATACCTAAGTGTTATGATTATGAAGTACGACTTGGATGTTACAATGAGAGTTGCATTGTTACTACAGCTGCCACAACTCTTGGTGTCTCCAGCTCAACACCAGATGAAACCACGACAGCAAAAGTAGGCTGTAAAAGAAATCTGCACATTTTTCATTTTTAACAAACTGATTGATTTACAGGTGACAACAGAACAAACAACTGAAACAATTAATCCATGCCCTAACTCTACAATTACCACCCCATGTCATGGATGTATGGTCAATGAATATTGCCACAATGGTGAATGCATCACAGTGGACAAATGCCCATGCATGATTGATGGAATAGCTCATGAGGCATGTCATTTTTATGTCTATATTCTTTAATCTTTAGAACTTAAAATTAGTAAAGCTTGAGTCTTTTAGGTAATGTCCATACGAATTTTTTGACAAATGTTTTACAGTTTTTGATTTTGATAGCTAGATTGAGTGATGACGTTGCCTTATTATTTATGTCTATTGTTATACCCTTACAAGTAAAGTACAAGTTAAGTACCAGCACACATCAAATGAAAACTGCTACCTAACATTTTTCATTTTTAAACTACAAGTTTTGGCCCATATATTTTTACTCTGATAACGAAAAGAAAACTTTTTGAGTGTTTATTTCAGTGTTCAATTATTCGAAATATTGTGAAATTTATACAAGTGGGCTTTACAATCTCACTATTGTTTGGCCCATTCATTTCCTCACAACAATTTACCGTACCAGACTGGCATCTGCTGAAATGCACCTGCCAACCTTTCACTTCAGACAATCACTAGTATACTCATCATTAGGTCACCAAACAACAGAACTTTTTTTACTGATCTGGATTTCTTAAATACTGAAAAAATGTGCTTTTGTATGTTAAATCTAATTTGTTCTAAAAAAAATTTGTTTTTTAGGTCAACAGTATTTGGAAAAATTCTGCTCCATTATGCACCATATGTACCTGTTTTAACAATGTTGCACAGTGTGCACCACAGACATGTAACATCACTAGTGCAGACTGTTTATTTTCTGAAACATACAGCAAATCAGAAAATGAGTGTTGTGGCACGTGCAACTGTGCATGCATTGATGGAGAAAGAAGATGTGGATATGAAGGATGCGACTGTATACCAAATGAATGGTGGTGTGATGGTTCGATAGACTGTCCAGATGGTTCTGATGAAAACCAGTGCTTTGAAACAACTCAACAACCAGTCAAAACAACCAAGATAACAGGGTGTGAAATTGATGGAGTGCATGTCGATGTTGGTGATGAGTTAGTTAGTGACGTTTGCCACACAGCCGTTTGCATCAAAACCGGTGTGTTTGAGAAACGATATACTTGTCCCACGACCCAAAGCACCAAACCAATGGAAACAACCAAAGCCACCAAAACTACAACTGAAGAGCCTGGTTGCATGTACAACGGCGTGCAGGTTGCTGTCGGAGTTGTTGTCGAAAACGGAACTTGTTACAAAGTTGTTTGCTATCACGACCGTGTTTTCAGGAAAGAGAGGACCTGCACAACTCCACATAGTGTCAGTGACACATCTACACTTGGCACAACTGAAACTGTAGAAACAACCACTCGTGCTATTTCAGGACACAGCCGTTTGTATTAAAAACGGTGTGTTCGAGATACGATATACTTGTCCCACGCCCGAAATCCCCAAACCCAATGAAGCAACCGAAGCCACTGCAACTACAACTAAAGAGCCTGGTTGCATGTACAACGGCGTGCAGGTTGCTGTCGGAGTTGTTGTCGAAAACGGAACTTGTTACAAAGTTGTTTGCTATCACGACCGTGTTTTCAGGAAAGAGAGGACCTGCACAACTCCACATAGTGTCAGTGACACATCTACACTTGGCACAACTGAAACTGTAGAAACAACCACTCGTGCTATTTCAGGACACAGCCGTTTGTATTAAAAACGGTGTGTTCGAGATACGATATACTTGTCCCACGCCCGAAATCCCCAAACCCAATGAAGCAACCGAAGCCACTGCAACTACAACTAAAGAGCCTGGTTGCATGTACAACGGCGTGCAGGTTGCTGTCGGAGTTGTTGTCGAAAACGGAACTTGTTACAAAGTTGTTTGCTATCACGACCGTGTTTTCAGGAAAGAGAGGACCTGCACAACTCCACATAGTGTCAGTGACACATCTACACTTGGCACAACTGAAACTGTAGAAACAACCACTCGTGCTATTTCAGGACACAGCCGTTTGTATTAAAAACGGTGTGTTCGAGATACGATATACTTGTCCCACGCCCGAAATCCCCAAACCCAATGAAGCAACCGAAGCCACTGCAACTACAACTAAAGAGCCTGGTTGCATGTACAACGGCGTGCAGGTTGCTGTCGGAGTTGTTGTCGAAAACGGAACTTGTTACAAAGTTGTTTGCTATCACGACCGTGTTTTCAGGAAAGAGAGGACCTGCACAACTCCACATAGTGTCAGTGACACATCTACACTTGGCACAACTGAAACTGTAGAAACAACCACTCGTGCTATTTCAGGACACAGCCGTTTGTATTAAAAACGGTGTGTTCGAGATACGATATACTTGTCCCACGCCCGAAATCCCCAAACCCAATGAAGCAACCGAAGCCACTGCAACTACAACTAAAGAGCCTGGTTGCATGTACAACGGCGTGCAGGTTGCTGTCGGAGTTGTTGTCGAAAACGGAACTTGTTACAAAGTTGTTTGCTATCACGACCGTGTTTTCAGGAAAGAGAGGACCTGCACAACTCCACATAGTGTCAGTGACACATCTACACTTGGCACAACTGAAACTGTAGAAACAACCACTCGTGCTATTTCAGGACACAGCCGTTTGTATTAAAAACGGTGTGTTCGAGATACGATATACTTGTCCCACGCCCGAAATCCCCAAACCCAATGAAGCAACCGAAGCCACTGCAACTACAACTAAAGAGCCTGGTTGCATGTACAACGGCGTGCAGGTTGCTGTCGGAGTTGTTGTCGAAAACGGAACTTGTTACAAAGTTGTTTGCTATCACGACCGTGTTTTCAGGAAAGAGAGGACCTGCACAACTCCACATAGTGTCAGTGACACATCTACACTTGGCACAACTGAAACTGTAGAAACAACCACTCGTGCTATTTCAGGACACAGCCGTTTGTATTAAAAACGGTGTGTTCGAGATACGATATACTTGTCCCACGCCCGAAATCCCCAAACCCAATGAAGCAACCGAAGCCACTGCAACTACAACTAAAGAGCCTGGTTGCATGTACAACGGCGTGCAGGTTGCTGTCGGAGTTGTTGTCGAAAACGGAACTTGTTACAAAGTTGTTTGCTATCACGACCGTGTTTTCAGGAAAGAGAGGACCTGCACAACTCCACATAGTGTCAGTGACACATCTACACTTGGCACAACTGAAACTGTAGAAACAACCACTCGTGCTATTTCAGGACACAGCCGTTTGTATTAAAAACGGTGTGTTCGAGATACGATATACTTGTCCCACGCCCGAAATCCCCAAACCCAATGAAGCAACCGAAGCCACTGCAACTACAACTAAAGAGCCTGGTTGCATGTACAACGGCGTGCAGGTTGCTGTCGGAGTTGTTGTCGAAAACGGAACTTGTTACAAAGTTGTTTGCTATCACGACCGTGTTTTCAGGAAAGAGAGGACCTGCACAACTCCACATAGTGTCAGTGACACATCTACACTTGGCACAACTGAAACTGTAGAAACAACCACTCGTGCTATTTCAGGACACAGCCGTTTGTATTAAAAACGGTGTGTTCGAGATACGATATACTTGTCCCACGCCTGTAACCACGAAACCGATAAAAACAACCGAATCCACAGAGGTCACGGACACAACTGAAACTATAACTAAAGAGCCTGGTTGCATGTACAACGGCGTGCAGGTTGCTGTCGGAGTTGTTGTGGAAAACGGAACTTGTTACAAAGTGATTTGTTTTAGGGATTATGTAATTAGAAATGAAACGACCTGCACAACTGCATCTGTTTTATCTTCTTCTACCTCCCCTGCTGTTGGTACTACAACATCATCTCATACATCTGGTTGTATTTTCGAAAAATCGTACTACCCAGTCGGTGGAGTTCATGCGTTGGATGATGTATGCATGCTTTTATCGTTATTTCTAGCAAATGTGTTTTTTCTGATTATAATGTGTTTTAGGGTTGTGGTTCATGCGAGTGTTTGGGAAGTGGAAAATGGAGTTGCAATACTGAAACTTGTGATCGAGAATGCATCATGTTTTCTGGCGATAGTTTCCGCACTTTTGATGGTTTAACCTTTTCCTATGATATTTGCTCTAACATCTTGGTGAAGGACTGCTATGGTCACGAATTTGAAGTGATAGGTAAGTTTCGTATTGTAGCTGTAGTCTACTGAATTCACTGACCGGTTCATTGTTTTCGCAATTTGATGAATTCTCAAACTCGTGCTTTCAGTGTCTTTGGATTGCACATATATTCGTGGAAAACAACATTGCAGAAAGTTCTTGGATATAACCGTTGGATCTTTCAACATCATTTTGCCAAGTCGTCTTTACCTTCGCATAAATGGCCAAGCTTACCGCCTGCGATATCTCCCAAAAATTAACGGCTTGTTTAAATCCTTTGGGTGAGTGTTGGAAAATGTCAAGTACTAACAATTCTTAACTTTACAATGTTTGGATATAAAGGGAGAATATAAGCATTGAATATGCTGGAGGCGAGATAATAGTCAGGACCGATCATTTCTACATCATGTGGAATCCAAAAACGCAACATGCAAGAAGTGTTGTTGACGATACTTTGGCAGGTACTGAACTTCTTAGACTTACGTCAGTTATGATACACGTATTTTTTAATGTGAAGTGGTGGAGAGAAATAATATTTTTGGAATGTTATTTTATGATGTATCAAACGTTACATTACAGGTAAAACCTGTGGTTTGTGTTCGAATGATGATAGTAACCTGGAAGATGAACTTGAAATGCCTAACAAACAGCTGGCTGAAACTGTTGACCAATTCGCGGACTCGTGGGCAGTTGCAGGTGAATCATGCGATGAACTACCAACTTGCACCGAGGAACAGCGGCTTCAGGCATTTGAATCCTGCAACCAACTAAGGTTATTTTTGGAAAAAACGTATTTTTTATTATTGTGGGATTGGCAAACATTCTTCTTGTCATACATTTGCCATTAATTTTTTTTAAGTGGAACATTCTAGCATCTTTTCATGCATTCAAGTACGGGGATAATTTTAAGGTGAGTTACGCTCAACATTATTTCTTTCCAGAAACGCCGTGTTCTCTGATTGTGACACAGTTCTTCCTGTGGACGAGTTTTTACCGGCTTGCATGGCGTCATTTTGCGAGTGTAGCACCAACTCGTCCATGGATAACGAACAGTGTCAGTGTGCTGTATTGGCCCAGTATGTAGAATCGTGCCAGCGACGCCTGGGAAAAGCAGTTGATAAATCATGGAGATATGATTTGGAATGTGGTAAGAATTCACTTGTGTGAGATAATGTTTTACTGTATTACCTAAATTTATAAACTGTCCGACGGCTTTTGTATGGTACATTTATGCTGTGACTGTGAGACACCCTAAAATGGATTTAATTCAGTGGTCAGGGCACATCCTCGAATTTTATTTAGTGGTAACAGCAATGATGATTTTATGTGGCATGTTGTTGTATAGAGCCGCCATGTCCAGGCGGAGAGATTTGGCACGAATGCCATTCTGCTTGCCCAACCACCTGCCAGAACATGATGACTAGCACCCGCTATGAGATTGAACAAAATTGCCAACCAGAATGCGTTTCTGGGTGCTTTTGCCCGGAGGGAGAAGTTTTGGATGGTGATGTGTGTAAAAAACCGGAAGAGTGCGATGAGTGTAAGCAAGAAGTGAATTAGTTGCCTTCTAACATATAATTTTGTATTTCGGCGAATGTATGCGTCTATTCAAGAAAAAAATAGTTGAATTTTTCCCTTTTAGGCACTTGCATCGGTTGGGGCGATCCTCATTACATGACTTACGACGAAAGGTATTTCCCCTTCCAAGGAAATTGCACCTATGTGTTGTCGAAACCGATTGAAGGAGATGATTTTGAAATTCTTGGTCACAATGAGCCCTGCACGGTGGACCCTGTAACATCTTGCACGAAAGCCATCACTGTGATTTACAACAACCACGAAGTAACGCTAATGCGAGACCGTAAGGTACAAAATCAGTAGCGGAGGCAATTGCTGATTTAAAGAGAACTAATGTGTTTACAATTTAGGTTACGTTTGATGGAAAATATGTTGCGCTGCCACTTAATGGTGACATTTCCGTATCTTCGGTAAACTCCAAACTGGTACTAACCGTGAACAAAATTAACCTTTACGTTGAGTTTGACGAATACAACCATGGATTTGCAATCAAAATACCAATCTACCATTACTTCAACAAAACTGAAGGACTATGCGGTAATACTTACTGACAAACAATATTTCAACGACGAATGTAGATACTATACACATACAGTTTGCCTTATCTGAACACTTCGTTGGTTCCGTATTTTACTGCTTGTGTTGTCACAAATCCTTTTTGATATTTTCTGCACACACAATTCAGCGATATAGGTTGTGTAGTTTAAGTGCGTGTAACCTTTTTCATTTGTTTAGGAAACTGCAACAAAAACCCCGGCGATGACTTTAAGAAACAAGATGGAAACCAAACAGAAAATGCAAACGATTTCGCATTTAGTTGGTTTAAGGATGGTTACAATGATTCAAATTGCGAACCTGAACCGGAAAGTTGTACACCTGGTTCCCCCGGGTGTTGCGAAGAAGATGCCGACCTTACAATATGCAACATCATTAATTCGACCATCTTTGAGGTGGGCGTTTAAATGTGATTTTGAATATTCATAATAAATTTGTGTGCACAGTTAATGATTTTGAACTCTACCACGAATGTTTCTTAATTTCGTTTTAAAGTTTGAAAGCAAATTCTAAGAAATATCGCAAGCGAGAGCCGTGATTTTAACAATATTCTGTTTCATGTAGGAGTGCCGCATGGTGGTTAATCCAGACAATTTTATATCTTCATGTCAATTTGACACATGTTCTGGTTCTGGTGGATGTGATGCTATCACCGCATATGCTGACGCCTGCGAAAGGGAAGGAATATGCATTGTATGGCGAAACGAAATCACCTGCCGTAAGTTTCTTGTGCCATTATACGATTGTTTTCAGTATCATATATAACGCTAGGTGGCGTACATGAATAGTTTATCCGCAGCATCGCTAGATATTCTTTAATTTATGTTATTTTGTTTGCCATTCAAAGATGAATTTGATTTTCCACCGTTGTAAGCTCGAAACAGAGATCAGACCTTCTCATTTTTTTCTGGTTTCGTAACTAAAAACTATATGTAAGAGGTTGTTCGAAAAGGCAGTTTGGTGCTTCAACTTCAGACGTTAATTGTCGCTTTTGTATAATTGCCAACAGTACAAATGCGTAAATTAATTAACTGACACTTATATAACGAAGCGAACAGCTTCCAAGAAAAAGTCAAGGCGTGCTGTATTTCAAATTAATCTAACCGCAACTCTAATCTCCGTGCCACCTTTTAACTAAGCTTATCTCTTGCCTGCTAAGAAATGTGGTCCGGCAAGTTTCCGTGCTATGGAGTGTTGTCTGTATCGCTCTTTCTGTTTATTTAGCGCGGGATTGCCCGTATCCATTTGTGTATCACGAATGCTCGACGGAATGCGCCAAGACCTGCAATGCACCCATCAACACGTCGGAGTGCAAACCTGAAAGTGGTTGTCTTTGCCCTGACGGTCTTTTACTGAGCAACGGACAATGCGTCCAACTCGAAGATTGCCGTAAGTAACCTCTTAAACAGCTAAATGATCACTACACGTGATCATCTTGACATTTTAGTTGTTGCAAGATATTTTAAGTGTAAAATTCGCACATATTAAGCAACGAGGCTGTCATCAGTCGATTTCGTAGAAAACAAAAAAATATCATGACATTTCATTAGCGCAGCGATTCTCAGCTAGTGGGCCATGGCCCTACACTCATTTTTACAAGAATAATGGCTTGGGGAGGAATTGAAAAGGAATGTAAATGAATTTAAATTATGCAATTTACGGCATAAAGTTACTTGGAGTTTCTGCAACCCTGTATGTTTATGATGTAATAAACTACTTTGTGATTACAATAAAGCCAGCAGCATAATAGCAGCATATCCATTGTCCAATTACTCGGTCATAACTGAACATGCTTGATTAAAGAAGGGAAAGTGCTGTTTTATGATTTTTTTAAATTAAGTTATTTTGAACTTATAATCTGTTTGAAATATGTTCTGCAGTTTTTTTGTGCTGAACCTATTTTGTAGTTGTTTTCTTTCATTTATAAAAATTTACTGGGCCACAGAATTTTCGTGCAATGAAAGTGGGCCACGAAAGAAATAAAGTTGAGAACCACTGCATTAGCATGAACGCTAAATAAGTCGTGACTTCTGTGTCCAAAAATAAATGTATACAGAATTAAGACCGAGAAAGTTGTTAAATTAAATTAAATGTACGTAGACTTTGTTTCGAAAATCCGTTTTAATTTTTTTGTGCTTGTTAAATTTGTAACATACGCGTCGGTCGGTTTTGTTTTGTAAATGAAACGTGTGTGATTACTTGTAAGCATCTTGAATCATGTTGACGCTTTTCAAATTGAGTCTGCAATAAACCACACATCTGGGATTATTACTTTACATAAACCAAAAATATTTTGCAGCGGTTTGTGTGGATACCAATGATGTGCCGCGAAAATTGAACGAGGAGTGGAATTTAGCGGAAGATCCTTGTGTCACTTGTACTTGTTTGTCGACCGGCCGTGTTGTGTGCACTGCCATGAAATGTTCAATGCCAACGGTATAATTGTGGGTAAAAAATAAAAAAGAGTTGTATGCACTGATATCGTTTGCTGTAGATGTGTGCACCTGGTGAAAAGCTTGTACAATCCAACGATACAACCGTCTGTTGTGCAACGTACTCTTGTGAAGCTTGTGATGACGTTTCCGACTGTTCATCTCCACACAGTACACCTATTTGTGCAAGGGGAATGACGTTGGAGAAAAGCTACGTGCAAGGAGACTGTTGTCCCATCTACACCTGTGGTGCGTAACTCAGTTGTTTTCGAATATGGATTGGTAGTATTTGGTAGGAAAAACGTTTCGGTACTTATATGACATGACGTAACTAATTTTCCCCCCATAAATTAAAAAAAAATACATACGGTACATTTAACTGTTTTCTAAACCGCTTTGTTTTGTTTTCATAAAGTATGTGATCCCTCTTTGTGTGATACGACGGAACCAACTTGTGGCGAATATAAGGTGCCAGTTGTCAACCAACCTGCTGGCGCTTGTTGCCCAACTACTACCTGTGGTAAGACCTGATTATTAAAGTGTAACTCGTAACACCTGTAACTCAGATTTATCCATTTCTACCTTATTTCCCAAAATGTTTATTTTATTCACAAGCCCCAGGTACAAAAAATGTGTTATAATTAAAATTAAGTTTATTCTAATGGCCACAGTGATAATTGTCACAGCCCACAATTTGTGTTCAACCGCTATCCTGATTGAAGTAATCGACTGCATTACTATCACTGCCACCGTTTATATGTTTGCAAACTGCTGCAGCAGATAACAAAATTGAACCACACACACACACATATGTATGCAAGAACC
The DNA here is from genome assembly GCA_003260075.1 of Phallusia mammillata. Classification (NCBI taxonomy): domain Eukaryota; kingdom Metazoa; phylum Chordata; class Ascidiacea; order Phlebobranchia; family Ascidiidae; genus Phallusia; species Phallusia mammillata. The sequence continues at coordinate 6,442 of QLIY01000880.1, read as the reverse complement.
ATTGCGACTCTGTCCACGTAAATTGAACTTCTTTTAAATGGCAGTGGTTAACCGACGCAATGTATTTAAAATGTCAATATCTGCTCACGGTCCTGGTTGCATGTTATTTCATGGCAGCTGTCGACCACCATCTTGTTGGTATTAAAACCAGTATTTTTTGCTGTTAAGCAAAATCAAACTGCAATTAGGTGTCTGTAATCGGAATATTTTTATCTTGTGTAAACGAATGCCAAATCTCTTGAAAGCAACCGGCTGTATTTTGACGGAGTTTACAAGACAAAAAATTGTTTAAACCTTATTTTTAGTTGAATCTTTTTTGATCGAGCTTCATACATTGTTATGAAAAGGAATTATTGTTGAAGGAATTTTTCACCCCCCCCCCGGAGTTTACAAGACAAAAAATTGTTTAAACCTTATTTTTAGTTGAATCATTTTTGATCGAGCTTCATACATTGTTATGAAAAGGCATTATTGTTGAAGGAATTTTTCAAAAAAAAATGGGTTTAGAATTAATGATGGGCGACTGTTCGATTTGAATCGGCATAAAAAAACTTTGTAACATATTATTTTACTTGCCACGCAGAATGCGACTCTAATCTTTGTCCCCCTCCAATCACCTGCAGCAGTCCCAATGAAGTTGTCGTCAGTGGCAACATGACGGCTTGCTGTGGTCGTGAACAGAAATGTCAATGTGCAGAGTGCGCACCAATACCTACATGCAAATTGGTAAGTTGTTCTGCAAGTCAATCAACAAATGGGTCTTGAAAGTTTTTTATCTTTATTTACGTACTTCGCCGCAGTTCACCATACTGTTTTATAAGCAATTTGTTCTCAACATTAACTTTTTTTCAAACTTGGATTTCAGTCCTATGTAATCCTAAAAAGGGAAGTGAAAATTAAAACACGTTACTTCAGACGTGTGTTGTATGTTAAGGGCGAAAGTCTTACAATTATCAGCACAGATGAGATTTGCGGATGTTCGGAGTACCAATGCATTACAGATCAGTGTGTCACCAACAACACAGCCATACCGGTAAGCTGCCGCGCAGAAGGACATTTGCGCTTTAATCTACTTATCAATAACAAACTGCTTTATAATCTACAATCCGCATTGTTTTAAAGGTTGGAAGTGAATGGAAGAAGAACGAGTGTTCAAACTGTCGATGTGAACTCTACGAGAACAAACCAGCTTTAATCTGCTCTGAAATGACCTGCGCACATATGCCCGAGGAATGTCCACCAGAATTCCAAAAACGTAGGCAAAATTGTTTGTAATTGTATTTTCTTTAAACACCTTGCATGTATGTGTATGTATTGTGAAATAAGACGAACAACCACAGCACACACACACAGGCCTGTAAGAATGAATTTTGAGTATGTTTTTACATTTTACGTTTTTTGTCTAATACTTTTTTTTTATTTTTTTATTTTTTCACGGGGTTCGAACCCAGGACACTCCCGGGGACGAATCCCGATCAGTTTTTTTTTATTCTGTATATGGGTCAGGCGCGCTGGACAATAGGTCTTCTTGGTGGTATGCATAGTTAGGCCCTACTTTATATTTTACGTCGAACCCAGGACTCTCCCGGGGACGAATCCCGATCAGGTTTTTTTTATTTCGAACCCAGGACACTCCCGGGGACGAATCCCGATCAAGGTTTTTTATGTATGTACATGGTTCAGGCGCGCCAGACCATTCGGCCAAGTTCCTGCCCGGTTTTTGTCTAATAAAACCATCATAAAGCGAATATATATACTCTAGTGCAAGACAACGGATGTTGCTACGAGTGCGATATGCCGTTAGCGGAGGGATGCCAACCAAAAGTAATGGAAAGCGTTTTCCTTGAAGAAGCTGGCTGTTCTAGCAATTTCCAAGTTAACATGACCCAGTGTAGTGGTGAATGCTCTTCAACTACAACGTAAGTTGAATTCTTAGGCACAATCACATTGGTCGCCTTTGTCCGAACTTATTCCTGATCCGATTATGTGACGTCACTGCTGTGACAGCCAGGCGAATAGCGATCATGCTTTTGTTGTCTGGACACAGCAGCTGTCGTCATAAACATTTCTGTTTGAGAATTATCTTCCGATGGCTGTTTGCGTGAATTAACGGAAAGTAGCGCATATCAGGGTTTAATATGAATATTTATTAAATTTGATTCTGGTAATAACACGAATGTGTTGTTAGGTATTCTCTTGAAGAGAGATCCATGGTAAAGCAATGCAGTTGCTGCTCTCCTGAAGAAGTGCAAGTTTTGGAAGTTGAGCTACAGTGTGACGACGGAAGTGTCATAAATCGCTCTCACGAGGTTATTGTAACCTGTGCTTGCGCTGCCAGCCAATGTGGGGCTGCCAGAAACCCGTAAAAAGAACATTATTTACCGGCTATAACGGACCAAGCATGGTCATGTGTTTTTTGTTTGTCAACGTGGTTTTTTAACCACGATGTCGAACTAACGCATGATTTTTGCTGAAATATCTTGACCTTGAGTATTGTCAGTTTTACTTTTGCTTGTGCCTAGAATAGATTTTCATTTATAACCACCTAGTTTTTGCTCAACGCTAAATACACGTAGATTGCATACAGCTGTTTGTGTTGAACTTTAACCTGTGTAGATTAGACAGTCAAAATTACGAAAAAAAGTCAATAAAACCAACATTTAATGTGCAATAATAAAATAAGCGGCTGCACCAAGACAATTTTGAATAAAAGCAAATAAGGCAACAGCAGACATAATGAACAAAATAAAAGCAATAAAGATGTTAAAATAAGAAACTGTTGACGCTAAAATGATTCGGTTGAAAATTTAAGTGACGTGAGTCTTTGAGATGATTGCTTATTCGCAACTTCCGCTCTTCGGCGTTGTCGTTTTCGGATTATAACAGCAGCGATGACCCCCAGCATGACCAGGACCAGCCCCCCCCCCCCCCCCCCCCCCCCCCCCCCCCCCCCCCCCCCCCCCCCCCCCCCCCCCCCCCCCCCCCCCCCCCCCCCCCACAAAACAAACCAAGGGCAACCAGCGTGAAATCAACTAAAAAATAATTTATTATAAATGAACGTTTTATTTAAACAAAAGAAAACTCTTTCCCAAAACTTGAGTTCTGTGCAATTGATATAATTGACAAAAATACTGCACTGTTCTGGGACAATTTAGCTCAAAATAACATGTGAACTTGAAAATAAAGAATATCGTGAGAAATTTTACAAAATGAAAACAACCCTGCTGTTCATGGTTTATTGACAAACGCATTTGCTTCTTATGTTGTTTTACACTTCCACAAAATAATCATGACCAAATTTGACCTTTTCCTACTTTTACGTTATCATACTCATACCGTTTTGTTCGTCTCTTGATGCCTCTGTATCTGACGGAATATCTTCAAAATAAACTTGAATAGGTCCTTGCGTCACTATATGACCAGGGTTGGGCACGTATCGTGAATCATAAACTCCTTCGTGCGTCGGTATGTCTCTTTTTCTTCTAAAATCAACTTGACCCTTGCAGTTGACCTTAGTATAAGAAAGTTATAAGCAACTTAAAAGGGTACAAAATAGAATCTTGTTCCATATTACGCTTTTTATCATAATAAATATTTTTTTGCGTTTAAAGTTTTACGCATTCCACAAAGCAAATTATAAGTGGCAATTAACTTAACGAGCGATGAACTCCTTAAAGGTGTTGTTTATCATCATCCGCACTTAATGTAGTTAAACCGGTCAGTTACGCAAAGAAAGTAAATGATGAAAATAAAAGGTGAACCACGACCGCTTGCGAAGCCCCTGGGCAATAAAGTTTACCACGTAAAAGTTGGATCTGACATTAAACAAGCCTGTGATAAAACGGGAAGCTAGCAAGCGATTCGTTCAGCATACGCACCTTATCAGACCTAGATAAAACGCTGTCGCAGTCTAAAAGCTACGCACAAATATACCCACAAATAATAGGGTGGTACAAAACAGTTGCGAAAAAATGATGAACTGTAGCTGTAAGCAAATTATCACTCCCGGTTGTAAAAAAATAAAGTATGCGCTATCACCCACCCCATCGCCAGTACAAATTTCTTTTGTCTTGTTACAAATGTCGACTTCGCAATGAAGATATACGTCATCAGCACTCCAGCGCCATTTAAACATCTGGAATTTAAACTGACTTTCCGTTGATTCGCCATTGTAACGAATTTGGACGGTGGTGTCATTCGGAGTGGCACACCTGTGAATAATTCACAAAGTTTGTGCTTTATAAAAAATTACGTTGGTATTTACCGGTTACTGTAAACGTACAAACCTGTCGACAATGAGCAAGTGTTTTGTGGAGATAGGATCTGCCGGATCGCTGGACTGCGAAGCGAAGCACCGATCCATTGTTACAACCAGACTTGAATCTTTGGCAAAGGCGAGTTCAACCTAAAAACAGAAGCAAAACATTACAAGGCTAAAAGATATAGAAGCCTTATGCAATACGAAAATGATTATGTACAAACGAAAGCCCTGATTTGGTAGACTGAAGCTACGAAATGATTCCTCTGTTAACACAATCGTTCGTTATTCGGTAATAAAAATGTTTTAACGTAAGGGAAAATATATTTGCATAGTTGCGATTACTCGCACACCTGCACATAAACGTATGTTCCAATTGCAATAGTTGGTGCCTGGGTATATTCGTGATCTGCAGTGTAACTATTGTCATCAAATAGTCTCATTCGCACTTCAAACTTGCCCTGTTCTGTTGCAAACTTGAGAACACTGTAAAAAATATGTTCAGGAAAATTACTGGATAATTTGTGAGGAGTTTTTGAAAGCACAACAATAAAAATAGTTTTAGCTGAAAGAACTGTTATAAAAGGCAACGGTAAGGTTAATAAATCTCCTTTTTGATGCGGTGAACAAAAGTTTATGAAAATCCGAATCCATTTTATCCACCCAATGGTTTTACTTGTGTAGAGAAATCAAGCATATGTCGGTAAAAATTCTATTACCCTGGCAAACCCGTTTTGCACCACATTTCTTAATAGCTACAATTAACATTCCGACAATGCGTCTTTCCCAATGAGCCTGTGCAAAAAAGGACATCTCGTGTCTGCCACTTACGCAAAACACAAGATCCGGACTAATTTAGGACCACACGTGAGGGGAAAAGCGTTTATAGAAAACGACATGTATTTGTACGCGAAATTATTTAATCAGGTTGGCTGTCTGAAGTTCACTCGGAAACGAATTTTGAAATATCGTAGAAACGAAGACGTAAAAATAAACTTTTTTGTCAATATATTGCATCATGTTTTCCATAACCAAGCATTACCAATTCAACTGCATTACTATTTTTGCTTTGGGTCAAAGTCATTAGCCCGCTTAACGATCACACACTGACACACACACACACACACAAAATATATATATATTTCTATATATATGTTTGAAATTTTTTGTCACATCTGTAATGTAAAAAATACATTTGGTTAGTTTAAAATTACGGAGGGGTTAAAACAATTTCCAAATCACTATATGTCGTCTACGGCAGGAGTGTCAAACTCAAATAACTTTGAGGGCCAAAAACAAACTTTTACGTAAGTCGAGGGCCGCACTATTGAAACATTTGTTGCAGTGTAACATGGCACAACAAAAATGTATGATTCGAAAAGTAAAATGTTTGTTAATGACATTAACTACAATAAACAATATTGAAACAAATAACAAACAGATATACAGTGTAGCAGAGTGAAAGAACCAACTGTGCTTTATTCCAATGTGTGAAAACAATGGCGTACAATCGCAATTGCTGATTCTAAAGATGAGCTATTTCCTCCTATTAAAACAATGTATATACTACTAAAAGTCAATGATTGTAACACTGTATGTAGATCTGTTCATATTAACTGTCGCCAACAAAACCGTAACAACTAATGTGAACAGTTTAATGATGAAAATAACGGCCCAAATAGACGTAAAAAGCGACATGCTTTATTGTTCAAACGTTTCGGCAAATGCTCATGTCATCATCAGTGATTGTATAATGTAAACTTACTGGTCTGACAGGGTATTCCACCTGAGTAAAGCACATAACTTCTAAAAGTTACTTCGCGGGCCGCACAAAAACACCCCTGGTCTACGCAACCTGAGTTATAAGTCGGGTCTGGGTTTAAGTTTGAACAAAACGGGCTTGATTCAGATCTATATTCAGATTCGGCAACATTTGTGTCGTAATTTTACCGTTACAAATAAATTAAATTTCGGTTCCAGTTCGGGCTTTATTTAAAAGAAACGGATTCAGATCTGGCTTAGACTTTTACTTCTGAACTCGGGGCCGACTTTCCGGTCCGCTTACAACTCTACGCAACACCTTTTTTACCACAAATAAAAACGACGATTTCAAAACTCATCATCTTAAAGGTGATTAGTAGGGCAAGTTTTTGCAACTTTTGCAACTTTTTTTACAGCTTCCGG
>QLIY01000879.1:0-68501 GCA_003260075.1 Phallusia mammillata | reverse complement strand
AACAGAACAGGTTAAGAAGCAAGGTGTCCGAACTCTCACGTGTATGCAAGGCAGGCAAACCGTGACAGCACGCATACAATCGAATAAATCTACACGCTGTGTGTTTGTTTGTTTCTTGTTTTTTCGGCAAAGCCTAAATGCGTAATACTCACAAAAGATCCGCCGTCGAACTGATACAAAACTAAAAAGCAATAAAAATTGTGTTAATCACATAAAGAAGAAATACAACTTTATTTCTTTGCTGAACATTAAATTTAAAATTTGTAAAACGTAAGTTTTGTTGCACAGCAACTACTGCCATATTGTTGGTACTACACAAATAATTTTAGCATAGTTTTTACCAAGTTATTCTTACTGGTTTTTTACCATTTGTTACAGTTCTTTTTAACCTATGAAGTTTACGTCTTGGCATTCTGTAAAAATGGGTAGACAAGAAAATAAATATACGCACGCCGTGCACATTAGTATATATTTGTGATTAAAATAGACTTTTTCTTCAACACAACACTGTTGCAATAGTACAGTACAAGTGATGGATAAAGGATTAGGAAGCCATAATCTACAGTATAAACTGTTATTAGAGTGATGTTTTGTGCCAATATTCTTAACGAATTTAGTTTATCATCCCTGGCGGTATCATTCATTACGGCACTCACGATGTATTTCGATTTCCTTCCTCTGTATCATTAAAAAAACCCATCTGCTTTAGGGGTAAGACAGTTTATTCCTCTTGTGTTTATTAGAAAGTTGAAAGTAGATTGGCTGCTGTGAATTACAACTATGAAGCTATTACTGTTGATCGTTTTTACACTGATGTTTGTTTCTGTGGTAAGATTATCCGTTTCTTGTTGTTTTTCTAGTTTGTGTCTGTCTTTCAAATGCATGTGCATGTTTTGTGTTTTATTGTAGCTTATGTCTGTTTTTTTGTAATGTATGTCTGTTTTTTATAATATGTGTTTGTTTTGGGGAAATTCTTGTCTTTTTTTATAGTTTTTGTAAGTTTTTTGTTATATATGTTTGTTTGTTTTTGTCATGTATGTCAGTTTTTTTACAATATCTGTTACTTTTTTGTAATTTATGTCTGTTATTTTACCATGTATTAGTCTTTGTGGTAAAAGGTTGATTTCTAGGGGCGTTAAATTTGTTTTTAAGTGTTTTATATCAAAACTTGTTACAGACACGAGGATTGAACTATTGCACATTCTGCCTGAACAAATGTGGAAGTGTAACAAAATCAACATCCACATCCATTAACGAAAAGCTCTGTAAGAAAATTGTGCTTTTTTCTCCAAAATTTAGAAATTAATGACAACATTTTAATGGGTAATGTTTTTTGTCCAATTTTGTAAAAATAAGTTGCTATGAAACGATTTGGATCATACTTAAACCTGCTGTATTAACAACGTAAAACGTGTAAGCTAAAATTAGGAGAAATATATTAATTCGCAGAAGTGTGATTTATCCCAAAATAATTTCATACAATTTTATACAACGGTCATGACGTCACAAATTGGCTTGCAAAGCAAGTTTTATTTTATAAAACCGCCGANAATTTTATACAACGGTCATGACGTCACAAATTGGCTTGCAAAGCAAGTTTTATTTTATAAAACCGCCGAAACTAGACAATGACAAATCAAAACTACTTTGGAAGCTACAAAATGATTGTACTTTACCACATTTATTTTTTGTTGCAGTGCTCTTAATTTGTGCTTACTGCAAAGTTACGTTGAAATGCGGCGTGGTTGCACGTGGGGCAGCTTTTCGTATTAGACCGAATGGAGACGATGACAACAATTTTCTACAACACAATTCGTACAATTTTGACGTGTAATACTACTGTAGTTTTTTGTCTGTAATGTTATCTTTTTATCTGCCAGTTTTTCTTGCGATCGTTATTGTAACTGTTGTCATTGTAATTTCAATTGATTTTTTTGTTGCTGGAATAGTTGTTGTTGATGGGACATATGTTGTTGTCATAATTATTGTTGTTATGTTGCTGATTATGATGTTCATTAAATAGAATACGAAATAAAATGGATTAGCGTGCACACAACAGTTTATGTTCATTTACCAGGCCTATTTAATAGACTTTACTTTGTTCGTCGGGTAAATGTAAACAAGTCACCCGACGTACATGCTGTGGCCATACAACAGTTTACATGCAGCATACATTTTCATGTGTCTGGACATTTACACAAGCTTTCTGGGTACACTGATGACAACTGTGAGCAATTTTAGATATGAACGCTGTGGCCATACCATAGTTTATGAACAGCATAAATTCTAATATGTGTGGACCGTTGACATAAATACAAATGCCCTGAGTACACTGACGACAAGTTTAAGTAACACTAGATAGATTTTATGTCTGGGCATACACACATAATCCCTGAGTATACTGAAGACCACTGTGAGCAACATTAGATGTGTGGCCACAAACCAGTATATGTGCAAAATAGATTTTTTTGTCTGAATTTTTATACAAGCTGGCAAAGTACACAAAAGCCTTTTTAATAATCAAAAGTTTTTGCTGTAGTTATAGTATACTTCATGTACTGCAATACTTCTGTAGAAAATAATTGGGTATCAGTGTTGCGTCAAAAGCATAACCTAAACGGCTTTGTTCGCAACGTTTGCTCCAGGTGTAGCCTAACCTCCATTTCGCGTCATTTGCGTAAGGAAAAAAGGAATCCTTCGAGTTCGCTCTTGGTGTAAACCGGCTTTATGACTAAACGCGCTGCAGCTGCACATATGTGAAAGTGAGAAAAATCATTTTAGCGCTGTGTTGAAACAGGAAAAAATTACCACAGTTTCAATTCGACAATTTTTTTTTAATTCAAAAACACTTGGAATTGTATTTCTTTTGTGGTTTAAGTTGTTGCGGTTATTAGTGTTGTTATGTTACTCACGATGTTGATTTTATAGAGTTAAACTAATGGACCTGTAGCGAAAACAAATGTTTTGGTTCTTTTTACCATGCTGAGCAATTTTCGATATACATGCTTTGGTCACACACCACTTAATGTGCAGCTTAGATTTTTATGTGTCTGAGCATACATACAAGCTCCCTGAGCACACGGAGGAACCCTACGTTACAATTTCCTTCCGTAACGTTTTTACAAAACAACCATCTGCTTTAAAAGTTAGACGCGATTATTGCTCTCCTATGTTCATTAGAAAGTTAAACGAAGATTGGCTTCTGTGATCTACAACTATGAAGTTATTACTGTTGATCGTTTTTACTCTGATGCTTGTTTCTGTCGTAAGTTTACCAATTGTTATTATTGTTTTGTTATAAATTCAGGTCTTTAACTGTAATGTATGTATGTTATTTATGCTTGTTTTTTTGTATTTTATGTCTGTTTGCTTTACAATTTAACACGTGTCTATGTGAATGTTTATTGTACGTTAGATTGAAGTGTTTAATAACCTAAAACTGAATGATAATGCATATTGTACAACAATCTACTTTCTTACATATGTATATGTTTAGCTACAGCTTCTGCTTGTTGGTCCAAAAAGTGTCGCTAATGGCTAAAGATAAAAGACATAACGCTTTTTGTGGATATAAACCACCAACCGTGCGATAACAATTATAATTTAAATTTTATATTGATATAACGTTTTACTTTTAAGCTTTTAATTTTTTTACTATTGAACCGATACGGCTATTAAAGTTTGTATTACTTGGTTTTGTAACAAAACTTTGCATTTTACAGACTCAAGGATTCAATCTCTGCTCTTTCTGCAACAAACGCTGTGGCGTTTCACAACGTTTAGCACCTAACTCCAGCAACGCATCTATCTGTAAGAAGATTACACTTTTTTTTTAAATATTCAAGTTATTGACAATTATTTTATAGGATTTTGTTTTCAATGAAAAATTCTTTGTAAATGTTTGGTATTAGCAAGCAATTTGAATTGTTAATTTACACCTTTTTTACGTTACAGTGCGAGCAATATGCACTTACTGCAAGTTGAAATTGAAATGTGCGGTTTCATTTCGTGGAGCAATTTTCCGTAGGATTCCACCAAACGGAGACAATAAGAAAAAAATCCAGAATGATTTTGAACAACACGAATCATACGATTTCGACGTGTAATGTTACTGTAGTTTTTTGTCTGTAGTGTTGTCATGTTGTCCGATTGTTTTTTAGGGAACGTTATTGTTTTTGTAGTTGATTTTTTGGTTGTTAGAATATTTTTTGTTGTTGGTAGTAATGTTTTTGTCATGATTATTGTTGCTGTGTTACTGAGGATGTTGATTAAACGAAATAAAACGGATTTAATGGTAGAAGACAATTAATAGTTTTGTGCTTTTTACTGTAACGAGCAACATTATATATACACGCTGTACCCACACACCGTAGCTTAGACTTTAATGTGTGTGGGCCTGAAAAAAAACAGACATATAAAGCTAACCAAAGATTTTGTGCTTTACTGTGACGCGAAATATCAGATGCACATGGCAAGCCCACACAGCAGCTTACAGGAAGCGTATCATGCATTTTTATGTTTCTGTGCATACATTTAAGTCAATAGGTCTACTCGATGTTTACCATGCTGTCAACAAATAACGCAATATTTACCATTTGTGATATCACACAGATTTCTTATCAGTCTACATGTGTTTAAGCTGAAGCGATAGAGTCTTGTTAATAGACTCAATTTAGTTTTGTCTCAGCAGAAAGCAACAATGAAGAAGATAGTTTTATTGTTGATTATTTTAAGTCTATTTTCCTTGTCAAGTCAACAGAAAGTAAAAACCCTTAAGGTAAGTAAAGAACATCATATACTCCCAGTAATAAACTATACGAAATGTAACTGTAGGACAAGTCGTTTAAACCAAAAGAATAACAGCGTGACAAAGTTATCCTGTTCTCGTAAATTGAATACAGAAGGAGCCTTAAAATATGCCTAAATGTCAGATCTAGTTAGTAGATACGTAAGACAGTGCACACTGTTTTGAACTATAAGGTCTCATTAGTACAGATGGTGACAAGAGATCAGCCGTATGGGCTAGTTTAGACATACAACATTGGTTCCCAAGTAGTTTCCTGGCTATTGCGAACCAGTTTCTGTTGCGATTTATGCCATGTTGTGGCATTGAACAAAATTTGTCGAGGCACTGTTTGCCGGTTACTCCCAACAAACTGGAGTGCCGTTAATGGCTATACTGGCCAATACGGCCTTTGTCTTATCACCAGCTGCAGTGTACACTGTTTGTAGCTTACTCATCGCATATTGACTTGATGCTTTTGTATGAGGTATTGTTCGAGTGATGGTATTAGAATTAATGGACTTAATTTGAAAGCACAAACTTACAAATAGGCCAATAAGGCTGCACTGCACTACAGCTGTAAGTCAGTCCAACTGTTTTGCCCTAAACTTAAGGATATGGGCCCCCACCAAAAGCTTAGTGAATCGAATAGCCCAAAGTGACAAATAAGCTTACATTATAATCTCTACCATGTACGGTTGTATGCAACAAACCCATATCTACACAGTGCAATATACGACGTAAGGTCAAAACTAGTGATGCACCGAACCCGCCTAAAAAGGTTCGGGCCGAAACCGAATAATTTCGGTCGAATCAGGCCGAACCTTAAATCCCTTTTTTATGGACGTTTTCAACTGAACCTGTGTTGTGATGTAAGTAAACTCAATTATGACCAACCAAAATCACTTTTACATGCGGAAGTTTTACTAAACTTGTAATATTTTGCAGACAACGTGGCTCGTATTTTATAGACACCACAAATAGTAAATTTAAGATGTTTCGTATGGGCCAAAATGATAGTTTATGCAATAATTACATGCAATCAAAAAGTTCCGGGCCGAAACCGAAACATTAGAAAATAGCGTATTCAGGCGAAATGTTTCAGCCAACCGAAACTTCGGTGCATCACTAGTTAAAACTCGGCTCCCACTTTAAACCAAACTTCGCAGAACACCTTACCTCATGGAAAACCGTGGGATTTGAACCATGATTCTCACGGTTGTTAGCTAATTGTGCTAACCGTTAAGACAAGGCGTAGTAAAATTATACTTGTTGGATTTGCCTACTAAGTATTTCTGTGTTTGTAGGAGGCCTGTGCCTTACTTTGTCTGGACAATTGCTCAGAACTATCAACAACACGTAAGTACCTATTATTTTGCTGCTGCAATCATTTCAAAAATGTCCTTCATTTTTTGTTACAGAGAAAAAAATGTGCCTGATTTGCACAACTTTTAATCTTTGTGGACCAGGATCACCACTAAGCACAACTAAACAACAAAGCTAGACTGACAAAAAATGGGATATTGTGTTTAATGCAATCGCCACACGTAATTAAAAAAAATATATTTTCACCAATTCAGAAAAAAATTAAACTTAAAATTGTATACAAAATTTTATTGAGTTCATTTCACTTGATGAAAGAAAACATAGCGACACAAAAGCACTTAAACAATCACCAAGCGGAAATAGCTGCGTAACTTTGAAACGTTATGGAGCGTAAAACAGTGGTGGCTCAATTGGTGCATCATGACTAAAACGCGCTGCAGCTACACCGTATTATGAAGCTTAATGCGGCAGGATCTCACCAGACTTTGGCGGGACCAGTCGTGAAAGCCCCAGAATCTAACCACCCGTGTTGAGTTAAGTTAAGTTTATTTTTCCGGACAAAATCGTGGCAGCACAATTGCGCTAAAATATTCACCAAGCCGGAAATAGCTGCGCAATGTTGAGATGTTAAAAAGCGCGACAAAATAGAGGGCACAATCGGTGGAACGATGGTAAACGCGTTATGTGACAGGGACTCGCATTATAGGGTGAGGTTGGCGCATTTGGACTATGATAGGAAAAAGGTTAGGGTCAGGTGTGGGATTCAAATTTTTTGTCAGTCGGTTCTATCACAAAAGTCATATTTTTCAGCTGGTTATGTTACAAAAAGTCCACTGACAGTAACCAGTAATGCTAACCGGTTCGCAGATCTCCGGTGCGAACCGGCTGAATCCCACCACTGGTTAAGATCCGAAGGAAGACACAAACAAATAAAAAACAAAAGAGCAAAAATAATAATGGAAAGAATGAGAAAAAATTTGTAACAGTCCCTTTTCTCTCAAAAGAGATAGGATAAAACAAGTCATGTGTTACAAAAAAACGTACCTAGTCCATCCCAGAAAGTATTCAGCAAATATAACAAGACAACGCTTTATTTAGAGGAAACCGTCCGTGAATATAAGTCACACCACGACTTGTGCCGTATAAATAACGCTGCGATCATGGCTCTAATTCGTATATAATGCGTCACAGCACTTTCATAGTATTGAAGTTTTCACTGCGGATGCGCTATTGTGACGTATAGGACAATTTCCTCTATAGATTGAATCACAAGATTTCCGAAGCCTACTGGTTTGCTTTTATAACCAACTTATATATACAAACTATCAATTTTCGGTTGCTTTGTTTTGAACGTACCAAGCTGGTATAAGAAGCTTAAAAGAAAGTTCAGAAAAAAGTTGTTTGAACTAGAAGCTGTACAGTGTTTGACTTGTTAAGACGAATCTTGGAAAATGAAGATAATTTGGATTCTGGTATTTTTGTGTGCTTCTGTTGCAGGTAGACGATTTACGCATCAATTTATTTTGCTGGAATTTTCCAATAAATATCGATACTTAAAAATGGGTAAAAATGTTTATGACTTAAAAATTTGCTTTGCCAATGAATTTTAATTCATTTTGTTAAAGATATTAAAAGTTCATTATACCTTATTTTGGTTGCACGCCATAGGTTTTAAATAGATAAATGTGTACAAAATATCAATTATTATAGGTTACAAATATACTTGAACAACATATTTGAATGTAAAGATGCCGCAAATGCTCTTTACTGGGCACTATAGTTCAATCTATGTAGACTATATCAAGTCGATATTAACTTTTTAGGCAACGTAGTTATTTATGGCTAGAATCCCTAAGAAACATTAACCATGCAAACACCAAAATATTTTCTTTACCTATCTTAATTTGCAAATACTTTTTGTTTTTAGTTTCAACTGCTGGTGAAAATACAGCACTAAGGGTAAGTCAGTAAAAACAAGCACAATTGTAGTTTTGTATGCATGTGTACATAAATGTGACGAAACTTGCTGAAACACAACTGGCAAAAATAACTCTTTAAGTTTTAAACTAAATGTAGTGTTATTATATTAAGTCTGTCAGTTGATAATTGTGGAACGTAGGATTAAAATAGCCAATCCAATTTTTTTTCGGGTTTAGATTAATTCGAAATACCCAGAGCTTTATAAAAAGCATTGGCACAAAGCTATATTTATGTGTCGCCTAAATCTAAATGTGAAAAATGGCCTAATAAAGCTATAGGAACCAAGTGAGTTAATTTGATCAATTGTCACTTATTTTGGGGACTGTCTTTAAACCAGTACAACACTTTCAGAAACTTACTGTGAATTATATGAGTGTCTCGTTATAATATTTCCAGGTGATTTGCGGATATTATTGCCTGAAAAATGCTGCCGACCATTACATCTACGGAGAATATTGTCCGACCGCTCTTCCAGGTAAGTTAAAACATTTCCACCTTTCGTGGGATTCGAACCTACGAAATTAATCAACCTTCGGAGCGGGTAGCAACCCAAGAGCACCAAGCAAATTTTTTTGCGCGACAAGCAAAATACGAATTCATATTTTAAGAGGGGGGGGGGGGGGGGGGGGGGGGGGGGGGGGGGGGGGGGGGGGGGGGGGGGACTTAAAGACACCAAATATACCGTTTGATATAATTAAGGCTATCACATAACGACACCAAATCATCAAATGATAAGTAAGCTACAGACAGTGTACCATGTTTCGACCTGTAAGGTCTCATCTGTGCAGCTAGTGACAAGACATAGGCCGTGTTGGCTAGTGTACTTTGTTGGGAATAACAGGCTGAAAGCCACTCTCAACCTAATCTGTTAGATGTCACATAATACGTTGTTGTTTTTAGTATGTTATGTGTTATAGTCCTAAAAGAAGCAGATCTAACTTTTCTGTCTGCTTTTGTATTTCACTTTGACATAACAAGTAAATGGGGGGGGGGGGGGGGGGGGGGGGGGGGGGGGGGGGGGGGGGGGGGGGGGGGGGGGGGGGGGGGGGGGGGGGGGGGGGGGGGTTTGCTGAGTCATTGTTGATTTGGTGACTTGACTCATTTATTAAGCATTTTATTGAGTAACCCACGGAAACTCGAGTCATTATTTCGCTGGAAATACGCACTAATGTTAGTTCAGAAAATACAACTCGATTTTTGAGTGACTTTTAAAGTGACACGAGTCATTAAGAGTATTTTCTGTTCAATTAGGATATTCGAGGAGATTTTTTACCTTTAAAGTCCATTAGTGTTACAACTATAAATCAACCAGAGTATTTTTCGAGTAAAAAACGTAAATTGGCAACCTAACCTGAGTACAGTCGAGTAATGTTTCGTTGGTTGCGAGTTAAACCGAGTATTTTATAGAATCGAGTTTCTAAAATGTTATTATTTATTCGAGTAATCATTTCAAAACAATTCGAGTTTGTTTTTACAATGACTCGAGTATTTTTTCTGGACAAAGCGTTTTTTTTTCTTCATTCTGACTTAGTCAAATAAAATCAAATTTTTAGAAATGTTTTCTCGATTTTAAGAAGCCCTTCTCCAATAATATGTACAGTCTTAAATTTAATTAAGACTTTATCATTTCTTTGTCTTTTAATAGGTAGTATCTTCTGTATCTACTGCCGTATCGGAGTCCATTGTTACGAAAAAACGGATCCTCATCAGGGAGACGAAGTGATTTTGTGGAAAATTGTCCACGACGAGAAAAAGAAACAAATAAACTAATTTGTATTTTTGTTATAAACTACAGCAATTGTCGGCCACCGCCGGTGCCGCATACTTTTTCAGGTTAATTTTTTGTAAACATTTTGCCCATGTATCCCCGGGACATGGGCGCCGGCAGAAAAATTTCCAGAGGGGGGCACATTTTGATAAACACATATACTTACATGGATAGATTACTATACTATGTAATTATGTACACATAGGCATAAAATATATGCTGTAAAATTGGGTCCAGGATGTAAAAATCCCCATACAGCCATGCGAAATATGTTAATTTTAAAAAACATTAAAATTCCAAGGGGTGGCAAGTGCCCCCTCTTGCCCCTACGTGCCGGCGCCCATGCCCCGGGATAATAAACTAATTTAGACGTTTTAATTGCTAAATATTTGTAGCGTTTTGAGGGCCGGTCCGCGAAAAAATTTCAGTTTCAAAAATGGTCCGCAGTACAAAAAAGGTTGCCGATCTCCTACAGTATATGTATGTATATATGTATCGTTTGCTTCTTAAGCGGCTTTAAATTGTTGTGATGTAAAAAGCATTTTAGTGTAATTTGTTTTTGTTTTGCTTTGAATTGTGTCGAAAGAAGTCAAAACAAGAAAATTAATTGTTTCAATGTTGTGCGGTCCAAATGATAAGATGAACATATTCATACTGGGATCAGCCCGTCGATGCAGACCAGCGATCACGGCATACATATCGATAAATCATAGTACGCCAGGCATATTAAAGGCGTGTACCGAATCAGTTGGTCTCCCAAACATTCCCATATGGCAAGGCACAGGCTAGAAAAATCTAGCCTGCGGTTTTTATATGATAGGATTAAATGGAAAGGAAATTGTATCACGAAATAAAAAATGTTTTACCAGAAAAAAACATTGAAAAACACAGTAAACAAATTGTTTCTTTAAAAATATTAGTTCGTTAAACTGAAACACGAAAACGCACAAGTGCAACGTGATATGATGAAAATTGTTACACAAGAACAAAGGCTTTTCGTGAAGAGTTAAGTGAGCTACAATACAACAGTGCATGACTAATTTTCGATAGTTGGTGGGGAAGTTAGACGGTATATGTCGCGGTAAACGGGCCTTAAGTTTTGCCACCATTGCGAATAGAGACCGACATTAGAGTTGGAATTAAGGCAACTTTCAAAGTTCTAATACATTGTGTTTTCGCAAATACTTTACTCATTGCTCTAACGAAGCCCTACCGTTCTGGTGGGTGAAACTTCAGCAAAAAAAGTTCTCACAAAAACTCGTAGTTTGTTTAGCATTACACCAGTTGAACGACAAATTTGTTGAATAAGCAACCTGGTTGACGAAACGCATGTTCAGTATTTTCTAAAACCATTTTTATTATGTATGCAATCACATCTTTTCATTATGCAAAAATTGTTGGTCTTACACGGTATTTATTTCATATCATATTACGACCGTTAGGAGCACTAACCCTAAATTTCTAAACAGCATAGATCTATTTAAAAAAGGAACTAAATTAAACAACGAACGAACGAAGGAACGAAACTTCCCTTAACGAGGAATTCCAACAATAGAAAATTCCCGCAGAGCGTCCGTAGCTATAAGTCATAACATGGGCACGCGGCGTAAGAATAGCGCACGATCATTAAATACCACGCCGTGAATTGCGTCAATACATTATCCCTGTTGTTCTAAGGCGCCGAAATTGCCAGCGGGGCCTCAAGATCCGGTCTATGTTAATTAATGCACGTTTTGGAAGTGGTCTATAGTTGATGCTTTATAGAAAACGTGATAATCATGCTAAAGTTTATTAGCAGAAGCAACATAACGCTTTGCAGTTGCATTTTAGCAAATTATTTTGAGGGTGAAACTGAAAAATCAAGATGATATTAGTGTTTTGCATGCTGATGCTCGTTACAGGAGTTTACTCAAATAGTAAGTAGGATTGTTTGCTTTAAATCATTTCCTTAATAACTGCAAAATACGCCAATATTTTTTTAATTGATTTTTTTGCAATAATGCGTTTAAACATTTGCATATTAAATGTCATTCATTAATATGTTTTGTTTACGACGTCATAAAATTTAAATTCCGGTTAAACTGAGCATAATGAAATAATGACGTGATAACTATAATGTTTCAGTCAGTGGGGTAAAAGGTAACAATTTAACCCAAATATTGCTTTTTGACTCTCACTCATTTTAAGCACTAAAGGCAAATTATTTTGAAATCAAAAATGTATTTTTAGCAAACAATTAAGAAATTAACAACCTTAAATATCAAAAGTTCTGATGTGGTTAAAAAATGTACAATTTGAAAAGAGTTTGCATTTAAAAGTTAAACCAGCATTACCGTTTTTTTTAGCACTTACAGCAAATGCCACCGAAATGTTAAGGGTGAGTGTTTGTTTTTTCATTTATTTATTTATTGTTCTGCCAAAACCTTGTTTAACTGTGCTATAACTTATTAATAAAAATACATGAATTTGAATAAAATGCGTACAGTATTTCAATAAAATACTTAAAAATTGATAATTATTTTGGGACCAAAATCAGTTACGTCACTATCAAAAAAGTATGACGTCATAAACATTATACGTGGCACTGTTGTGTAATTTCTTTTTTCAGCTCTTCTGTGTACACTTCTGTAGGAGAAATGAAACCGGTTCATTTGTCATCGCACAATGCCCCGACATTTACCTTTGTAAGTTGTTTTTGGTTTCATTGCTCTTAAGAGCGTCTGAATGGTAAATTTGACTTTGTTAAGTTGCGTTTTATTTAGCATAAATTCAGCGGTAGAATTCTCTTGTTTTTGTTCTCTTTCCGTCATTCCCTCGTGCTTCCCTTCTCTCTTTTTCTCTTACTCTCCTTTTTTACTTCTCTTCCCCTTCTCTACTCCTCTCTTTCCTTCCTTTTTTCCCTTTTCTCTTTTGTTTACTTCCCTCTCCCCCCCCCCTCCCCCCCTTCTCTTCTCCTATCGTTCTTTCCTTTTCTCCATTTTTTCTTCCCTACTTCTCTCTTTCTCTCCTTCTCTACCCCTTTTCACTCTGCCGCTTATTCTCTCTTGTCTTTTTATTTCTTTTTAATTATCTGTATTTCTGCCTAACTAACTTAACGTGTGCAAAGTCGTGCATGTAACAAGCGCTATGGTTGACTGCACGAAGCTCGTAAGGAAACCCGCTTTAAGCTTGCAAAGTCGTACATGTAATAAGCGCTATAGTTGACTGCACGAAGCTCGTAAGGAAACCCGCTTTAAGCTTGCGAAGTCGTGCATGGAATAAACACTATAATTGACTGTATTTGAAGCTCGTTTAATTTGATCAAGACATAAATGTGTTATTTTTATGTTAGTATTGTATTCGGCACTGCAGCTAGGACCATTATTTATATTTGGGCGAGCACAAACGTTTAACCTTATTTAATATGATTTAACAGACAAAGGAATTTGTCTCTACTGTCGTGGTGGGATCGACTGCAGAGAAAAACTTGTCTACAATGACGGAGAAGCTAAGATGGTGTTCGAAATTATCCGAGATATGGAAGACGACGAAAAAGAAATTGACAACGAGGAATAGACAAAATTATGCAGTGACTGTAAAAATGTAAATAGTTAATGATAGTACACCAGGCCCATTGAACACGTCATACAAAATCAATCCAGTTTCCCAAGCTTTGCTACATATGGCAAGGCATAGCCAATGGTGGGACGGTTCGCACCGGTTATATAGAACCGTCTTACCAAATTTTATGAGTTTAGCAAACCGGTTAGCGTTACTGGTTACTGTCACTGGATTTTTTGTACTTTCGTGACAGAACCGATTTGACTTTCGTGACAGAACCGATTGACAAAAAATTTGAATCCCACCAATGCATATAGGCTATAAAAATCTAGCCAGCGGTGGGCTTCGTACCAACAATAGGAGCCTATCGAGGGTTTTTTTAATCTTAGAATGTAAATATTTTTTCCATTTTTCGCCAGCCAGACACCTTATAAATTTTATTGCATCATTGTGTTTCTATATGTGTGATCAATCAATAATGTTGTAATTTTGTAATGATTTTATGATTGCAGATAAAAGGCCAATAAGCAGTAAAGTTCATTTTTAAACTGTTTGCACAGTTTTTTTTGTGTGTTTTACATAATAAACGATAATTAACCTACTATCAATGTGTAAAGTTGTTGTGTATGTAACAAATGCTATGGTTGACTGCACGAAGCTCGTTAGGAAACCAGCTTTCAGCTTGCAAAGACGTGTATGAAACAAGCGCTATGGTTAACTGTATGAGCTCCATAAACAACCCGGTTTAAACTAGTAAAAAACGTTGGAGTTAAACTTTTAAAGAAAACACATTTCAAGCTTACAACGTCGCAGATGTAACAAACGGCGTGCAAAACGTTTTTTTTTTACTTTTTTCGCAGTGTTGTTTGCGTAAATTTTTAGCAATGGAAAAATTACAATACAACACAGCTTTGAGAACAAAATGTATATTGGTGACCTGGTGGGATTCACAAAACAACATTTAAAATCCGTGCAACAGAAGCACAGAACAATGTCAAACACCAATTTACCTTTATTTTTCCACATCCATTCTTTTGATTGTGAACATGAAGTGGTAGTAGCACAATTACGCCTAAATATTCACCAAGCCGGAAATATCTGCGAAACCTTGAGACGTTAAAAAGCGCGGCAAAGTTGCGGGCACGATTGGTGAATAGATGATCAACGCGCTGCAGCTACACCGTTACTATAAGCGTTATGTAAAAGGGACTCACATTTGAGAGTGAGGTTGGGGCATTTGGACATCGAGACTGGGGGTGAAACGTTGGTGGAACCAGTCAGGTTGGGACCTAGAAGCTAACCACCCGTGTTAGGGAAAGAGGTTTGGGTTCGACAGGACAAGAAACCACGGAAAGAAACCCGGTTGAATAGTTTCAAGCACCGGAAAAAGTGAAACCCAAACATAGTGACGATTTTATACGAATTGTAGTTGTACTACTCAAATAAATACAAAAAAGCAAATGCAAACGAAATGCTTGTTAAAACAACTTTAATCTTAGCTGTCCTAAAACTTTTCCTACAATCTTGGTTTGTTTAGTAAGCGTAACCGAAAATTATAAGCTGCAGACAGTGCACACTGTTCTTTTTTTGTTTTTTTAACGCTGTTTCGACCTATATAATGTCCCATCAGTGCAGCTGGTGACGAGAGATCGGCCGGATTGGCTCGTATAGCCATACAACGGCACTCCAGTTTGTTGGGAGCAACAGGGTAAAAAACCGTGCCTCACCTAGTCTGTGCGATGCCACAACTGGGCATACACCACAGAGGAAACTGGCTCACAGTGGCCAACCAACTGCTTGGGAACCAAAGTGAAGTCGGTTCAGTGTCACAGTATCAATGTAAAAGCATAGAGTCAAAAAATGATAAGCTGCAGACAGTGCACACTGTTTCGACCTATAAGGTCTCATCAGTGAAAAATAATTTTTGGAGTTTGTATTCACAAGTTGGTTGTGAAAGGATAACACGTAGGCTTCGAAATTTCGTCATTCAGTCTTTAGAAGAAATTAAACAATGCGTTACAGTAGCGCATCCGCAGTGAAAAAAACAATTTTCTATACCCGAAAATCTGCATTGATGCTTTTTTAAGCCCTAAAGAAAAAAGAAAAAAAAATCATGTGTAATTTCTAATACTTGTGAACTAATTTTCGTTTTGTTTCTACGCAATGCGCTTAAGATCTCACTTCCTTGTGTGCTCTCACGTACTTCGTATTACATTATGCAGTTTTGCAAAGCGTTGTAGCGAACAAGAGAATTATAATGCTATTCCTACAGAATTCTAGCTATAGGATAACTGTTCTACAATTTCGTTTTTTTTTTGTAGCGTTATTTTTTATTTTCCCAAGACTAAATCAGGGTTCTTCAACGAAGGGTATTTCGTCCACCGAGGGGGTGATGGTGACAGTTTTTAAAGTTTGAATATATTGTGTTACTGGCGATTGTTTGTGCTTTTGTGATCTCGAGAGTAAGGATGGGCATTTAAGTTGCCACTGGGGACACTTTATTTAGGCTATGTATGGTGACGGGTCATACTTTTTAAATCAACGGTAACGAGCTTTCCCTCTTTTACACTTCCTAGGCCGAATAGCGCTTGCCAAACTGCGAAGCATTTCAATCATTTAATTTGGTAAATGTAGAGTAATTTGATGTTGAATGTACAGGATTCTCCTCTGCCGAGTAATACCCCTTTGTTTTCAACAAAAGAAGAGTATTGTTTGCGTATAATTGTAATATTATTTTGTCCATGATCTAACAAACTGCTTTGCATTGCTGACCAAAATACTTTGAGGACAACTTGGCGTAATAACTTTCGAAAAACTTTTCTGAATTAGAGACAAAAGTACAACCTAAATAGTAAGAATACATGTCCCTGGGTCGCGAGAAAACACAAAACAAAATGTTGGGAAGTATTTGGGTCGCGTCAAAAAAAGGTTTGGAACCACTGCTGCACACTGTAGACTGGTGTAAATCGACCTATGAAATATGCGGACGGAAATTGCGAAACCGTGTGCAATCCTGACAAAGCGATTAGTTAAGGAAATGGCGATTCACTCAATTTAAGGAAGATTATCTGCCTAATATGGTTGTGTCGAGCGCTACAACGATATATAAGATATTCCACTATCGGACACATCGCGTGAGAAGCCAGTTTACTTTCAAAATGAAATTTCGAATANATAAGTGAAATTTTCCACTATCGCACACATCGCGTGAGAAGCCAGTTTACTTTCAAAATGAAATTTCGAATAAAAGCGCTGTAAGGCCATTTAAAACCCATACATTCCGAATTTTGTGACGTAAGTGACATCCCATTAACTAAAGTGTTATGACGTAAATTAATTGTCATTTTGGCATTAATGTCATGTTGCGATATATAAATATCGTAACAGCATGTATGACCAGACCAGGGTTGAGAAATGACAATACGACAGGAAATTAGAAATGCCAATACGACATCTGGTGCATTACGAACGACCGAAATTGCCATTGCAAAACGGATTTTCCAAATTATGTTATTGAGTCATACATTTAAAGTTTCGACCATTTGTCGTGTTGTGAACTAAAGGAAATTCTGAAAATGTGATCGTACAAAAAGGATCTTTACACACAATTCGTGACCTATAACTTCCGAATAAAGTTGTGTGATATCCGAAGAAAATGTTATACCGTATGTTACGAGCATTCGAGGCAGAAAAATATAGTACGTCATGCGTTTGGTACTATATGACTAGTAATAAAAGAGGATTTGGTTGACTGTAGAACAGTGGTTCTTAAACTTTTTCAGTATTTTTTCAAAATGGTCCCTTTGTCATTATTTCGAGGGCTCGCGGTCCTTAAGCCTGAAAGTGTATTTCAGAAAAAACGAAATTTGTTTACAGGATTTTAGCTAGTTATGCAAAATTGCGCTTAATAATGACCCAAAGACAGCTTGTGACATCACAGACAAAAAACATTACGATTGTGCGCGAACAATTGCATTTTTGTTAGTTATCATGCAACAGAGAAGGCTATTGTTTAGCAATCGAGATAGTCACCCCCCCCCCTTTAAACTTATTCAGTGGCACAAACTGACGCCAAATTAGATTATAGAAGTACTTCAACCTTTTCACGGTCCCCCCAAAATTGCCTCACCGACCCCAAAGGACCGCGGACCTCAGTTTGAGAACCGCTGCTGTAGAAGAACTTTGTTAGGAAACCCGCTTTAAGCAAACAAGGTCGTATATTTAACAAGTATGACTAATTGACTAAAGTGCGTAATAAAAAAACTGCATTAAGCGCACAAAGTCGTACCTGCAAGAAGAGCGTTGGTTGACTGCATGAAGCTCGTTAGGAGCCCGCTTTAGGCTTGCAAAGTTGTACATGTAATAAGTGCTATGGTTGACCAAACGCTCGTTAGGAAATCCACAATAAGCGTTTCTATGCTTTTTAGTAAAATCTGCAGTGCGCATGCGCAATATTTGCTTGTTCATTTGAAAGTCCAAGCGCATAGCCTTGGGGTGGATAGTTTTAACAAAATGTTTTCGAATGCTAAGACGAAGTACTGGCATTTGCTAAAGGTCTAACGCGTCTTGAGTAAAACATATGTCAGCCAAAAGTTGAAATTAATACAAAAGTTTTGTGATCCGTAGTACTATAACTAAATTATCCGGGTTTTTTTATTACTAATATTCCTTTTTTGTTTTAAATAATCGGAACAATTTATTCATTCATAAAAAATTTAGAAACGTTTACGTCACATAAACAGTTGTGAAAGAAATTAAAATGAAAACTGTTCATCTTTTTTGGGTCTGTCTTTTACTGATGAGCATTTTAACAGGTAAATGTGATATTTAAGTTTTGTTTAAATATGTCTGTTTTTAATTTCTAACAGCAAAATACGGTTGTTATGTGTTTATAGTGTGACATTTCTGCTAATCTAATTCTTTTTTCTTTTAGTTAAAGTAAATTCGCAATCATGGCTCGACGTGGACTGGGTAAGAATTTTATGTCGCTAATAAATAAATCCACATATGATTTCTATGCGGAAAACTTTAATGTGACAAACTTAGTCGCCAAACTTAACTAAAATGAGTTTCTATTTCGCAAAATGTCACAGATTTAGCTTCTACGTGGCACATTTGATATGCAAAATAATTTCATTGTACCAAAACTAATGTACTTTGGAACACTATATATAGATCTGTTCATATTAACTGTCGCCAACAAAACCGTAACAACTAATGTGAACAGTTTAATGATGAAAATAACGGCCCAAATAGACGTAAAAAGCGACATGCTTTATTGTTCAAACGCTTCTGCAAATGCTCATGCCATCATCAGTGAAATGAAATGTATTGTATGTCGTAGTTGCTCCGCACCTGTTTCGCCCCCCCCCCCTTGTTCATTTGAAAATCCAAGCGTATAGCCTTGGAATGAATAGTTTTAGCAAAATGTTTTCGAATGCTAAAACGAAGTACTGGCATTTGCTAAAGGTCTAACGCGTCTTCAGCCAAAAATATGCCTACCCAAAGTTGAATTTAAAACAAAAGTTTTGTGATCCGTAGTACTATAACTAAATTGTCGGGTTCTTTTCAATACTAATATTCCTTTTTTTGTTTTAAACAATCAGAACAATTTATTCATTCATAGAAAATTTAGAAACGTTTACGTCACATAAACAGTTGTGAAAGAAATTAGAATGAAAACTGTTCATCAGTTTTGGGTCTGTCTTTTACTGATGAGCATTTTAATAGGTAAATGTGATATTTAAGTTTTGTTGAAATCTGTCTGTTTTTAATTTCTAACAGCGAAATACGGTTGTTACGTGTTTATAGTGTGTTTATTTTATTTATTTGGAACCCCCCCCCCTGAACAATAAAGCATGTCGCTTTTTACGCCTATTTGGGCCGTTATTTTCACCATTAAAACTAATGTTTAATATGATTTTTTTGTAGAAATCCCGAAAATAGTATGCTTGTACCGTTTAGGTTGATTGCACATAGCTGGTTGGATATTGGTTAATAATACTGTTCTGGGATTGATTGTGTATGTTTTATTGTAGGGCAATGCCTGTATTCCTGTTTGCAACAGATATCCCAACGGAACCTACGTGACCAAATTCTGCCCTGACTACGGCAGAAAGACATGGGGCAAGTATTTTTATTTCCACTTTTTCTTTGAGTTGTTTTTTTTTGAGTTTTTCGGGTGATAAAAATCGTAGACTTTACCCTTGGTGTTGTTGTAATTTGTAGTTTCGTTTGGAAACTAATTGCAAGTTAAAATTAGTTGAAACAAATCGTAGCAGGGGCTATAAGGGTCAGGGTTAGGCTCGCATTTGCAATAACTTTTTATTCTAATTTCAAACAACTTCAGGGCTTATAAGCTTTGGGGTGGGACTGTACTTTTATTAGCATTTGAACACTTGTAAAAATATCTCAAATTGACTTAAATGGTTGAGTTGAGTTTATTTCGCCGGGTGAAACAATCGTAGCATCATAATTCAGATAAGATATTCGCTAAACCTGAAATAACTACGCAATGTTAAAAAGACGTTAAAAAGCGCGACAAAGTTGAGGGCACAATTGGTGGAAAGATGGTAAACGAGCTGTAGCTATACCGTTACTGTAAGCATTGTGTGACAGGAACTCATATTGGAGGTTCAGGTTGGAGCATTAGGTCATCAAGATTGCAGCGTTGTGCTACATTGGCGTAACCCAGTGGTTTGAGAACTACTGGTGTAACCAATCATGTCAAAACCTAACAGTTCCTCCCTCGTGTTAGGTAAAAAAGGTGGGGCCTTAGTTTGAGATAAAAATGTCGGATTATTCTATTTTTTCACGCTTTATAATATCTCAACTTCAGCGGAATTGTGCTGCTACGACTTGTTTTACTCAACGCAGCCTAAACAGTGTTTGAATGGTGTGGTTACAAACTGTTTGAAGTTAAATCTATGTGGTCAAATAGTTTGGCCCTAATTAAAGCCTTATTAAGATTTTACTTGTTTTGAAATACTCTCTATTTGTTTTCATGTATAGGTTTCATGAGCTGCATATTTTGTCGATTCTTCTGGAATTGCGACCGATTCAAACCAAGTGCTTGGCTCGGGTAACTCATCGCTTTAGATGACAACATGTGCATTAAGTGATAATAAATTAAAGTTCAATGTTGGTTTGGTGGGTTTTCATTTAGCACAGTAGGAAATTAGTTTCACTCTAATAATTTGTATTCATGTTATTTAGCATATTATAACCTTAAATTAGTGATGTCATATATAAACGTCATCGCACAAGCAAAAAGTTACTTCCGATACAGTAGCGATACAATGTAGCTATGACGTCATCAACCACGTGACATCACATTAACTGTCATTGGCACGCCATTCATCTGACGTCAGAGTCTAAGGTCATGCTCTATTACGTATCACTGGCGTCATAATCAAGGATCACATCTTATGATGTCAGAGTCAAGCGTCACTTGATTCATGACGTAGTACTTGCGTCATAATTACGGATGGTACTTCATGACGTAACAATGACGTCAGAGTAAATTGTTGTACTGTATGACGTAACAGTGACGTCAGTTAAGGATTGTAAATGTAGATACGTAATTGTAATAAAGCACAATTCACTTGGTTGAAGCATACATACATAGAGCACATGCGAAAGATTGCAAGTTTGCGTATTTTAGTTAAGGTTGACCATGTCGCCAAGGGTTTTGTCCAGTTTCTCGCTGATTCCTTTGTAGGACTTCTTTTCGGCGTAAAGTTGATCTGATAACAACAAGTTTCGAGTTTTATGAAGAGTTCAATGAGTAAATGACATAAAGTCATTTAGAAACCCCGCTATCAGCGTGTACAGTCGTTCAAGGACGCAAACTCGAGCATGTATAACTAGAATAGTATATATTAAATGATATATCGCTGGTGAGTTAAGACATGACATTTGCCGCAGAAAATACACACGTTATATACACTGTAGACAGATCTAGATTGACCTTCCCAAAACGCGAACAGAAATGGCGAAAGCGTGTGCAATCATGTGAAAGCGATTACTTAATGAAATGGCGATTCACTCAAATTAAGGAAATAGGAGTGACTTGAAGAAACTTGAATGGTCAGCCAAAACATAATGAGCCACCGTCAAAATCATCTCTGCAGCGATGCATTAAAACGTTGCGTGCTAACCTAATATGGTTGTGTCAACTGCTGGCACGATAAGTGAATTTTACACTATGGGGTACATCGCGTGAGAAGCTAGTGTACTTTCAAAATGAAGCTTCGAAAAAAAACGCTGTTAGGCCATTTAAAAACCAGGCGTTCCGAATATGGTGATGTAAAAATTTTGTCCTATTGACCAAAGTGTTTTGACGTTAATCAATAGTCAGTTTGGTATTAATGCCATGTTGATGCCATATATAAATATTGTAACAGCATGGAACTAGTCCCAGGGTTGACTGTATGAAGATCGTAGAAAACCATATTTACTTGAAACTCGTGACCAATAACTTCCGAATAAAGTAGCGTGAAATGCGAAGAGAATTTAATTTCGTATGTTAAAAGCTTTGGAGACAGTAAAGTATAGTATGTCTTGTGTTTTGTATTATATGACTATTAATAAAAGAAGATTTGGTTGACTGCAAGAAGCTAGTTAGGAAACCTGCTTTAAGCAAAGTCGTTTATGCAACAAGTATGATTGATTGCATAAAGTTCGTTATAAAAACTTGCATTAAGCTGGTTAGGAAACCCTCTTTGAGATTGCAAAGTCGTACATGTAACAAACGCTGTCGTTGACTGCATGCAGTTCATTAGGAAACCCGCTGTAAGATGCAAAGTCGCGCATGTAACAAGCGCTATGGTTGACTGCATGCAGTTCATTAGGAAACTCGCTGTAAGACGCAAAGTCGCGCATGTAACAAGCGCTATGGTTGACTGCACGAAGCTCGTTAGGAAACCCGCTTTAAGCTTGCGAAGTCGTGCATGTAACAAGCGCTATGGTTGACTGCACGAAGCTCGTTAGGAAACCCACTTTAAGCTTGCGAAGTCGTGCATGTAACAAGCGCTATGGTTGACTACACGAAGCTCGTTTAGAAACCCGCTGTAAGCTGCAAAGTCGTGCATGTAACAAGCGCTATGGTTGACTGCATGCAGTTCATTAGGAAACCCGCTGTAAGATGCAAAGTCGCGCATGTAACAAGCGCTATGGTTGACTGCACGCAGCTCGTTAGGAAATCCGCTTTGAGCGTGCAAAGTCGTACATGTAACAAGCGCTGTCGTTGACTGCATGAAGCTAGTTAGGAAAACCGCTTTAAGCTTACAAAGTCGTACATGTAACAAGCGCTATGGTTGATTGCATGAAGCTCGTTAGGAAACCCGCATTACGCTTGCAAAGGCGTGTATGTAACATGCGCCATGGTTGACTTCCTGAAGCTCATTAGAAAACCCGCTGTAAGATGCAAAGTCGTGCATGTAACAAGCGCCATGGTTGACTGCATAAAGCTCGTGAGGAAACCCGATTTAAGCGTGCAAAGTCGTGCATGTAAAAAGCGCTGTGGTTGACTACACCAAGCTCGTTTAGAAACCCACTGTAAGCTGCAAAGTCGTGCACGTAACAAGCGCCATGGTTAACCGCAAAAAGCTTGTCAGGAAACTCGCTTGAAGCGTTTTTGTGTTTTTCAGCAAAGTCTGGAGTGCGCATTAACAGTATTTGCTTGTTCATTTGAAAATCCAAGCGAATAGCCTTGGGCTAGCAGAATTGTTTTTATAGAAACTTTACAAACGTTTAGCTTACATAAAAAGTTGTAAAACAAGTCAAAATGAAAACTGTTCATCTCTTTTGGGTCTCTCTCTTACTGCTCAGCACTTTAACAGGTAAATATTATATTTTAAAGCATTGTTTAAATCCGTACACTTCTAATTTCTAACAGCGAAATGCGTTTTCTTTGTTAAGTGTATAGCAGGGATTTTAACCAACAACGTTTGAAAGTGTGTTATTTTTACTTATTTGTTAATTTCTGCTAATCTGATTGTTTGTGTTTTAGTGGAAGGTGATTCGCAATCATGGCTTGATGTGGACTGGGTAAGATTTGTATATCGCAGTGGTTCTTAACCGGTGGGAAATTTCCCACTAGTGGGAAATTTGATGTTTTCGGAGGGAAATTATGTAAGCTTGAAAAGAGCAAACTCGCGCTCGATGGTCGAAACCGGCTTTGAATTAACCGTTGAAAGTTACTTTACTAACATTTTTCTGCAACAACATGTAAGATTGATTTCACCAAGGTTTACAAGACACATACAAATCCAAAGG
Organism: Phallusia mammillata; assembly: GCA_003260075.1. Taxonomy (NCBI): domain Eukaryota; kingdom Metazoa; phylum Chordata; class Ascidiacea; order Phlebobranchia; family Ascidiidae; genus Phallusia; species Phallusia mammillata. Next base: position 44,826 of record QLIY01000879.1, on the reverse strand, counting down.
CCGTTTGTTACATCACAGACAAGACTGAAACCATCAATGACTTTGCTATTGAGCGCGAATAGAAGCCTTTCCTTTGTTGATTGTGATGCAATAAATAACTAATGCAAGCATAGCAGACTCTTCAGTATTCCAAAAANTGTGATGCAATAAATAACTAATGCAAGCATAGCAGACTCTTCAGTATTCTAAAAAGTTTAATCTCTCACAGAAGCACTATTTAAACTAAATAAGATTGCAGTATACCTTTAGGGTCCAGACCAAAGCGCTCAACAAAATTATTTCACTTTCTTAAAGAATATTCTTTTTTATTAACGTAGGGCACAAAACATGTTTATAAAAATAACAGAGGGGGAAATTCGAAGTTGGTGATTGACTTTAGTGGGAAACTACACCAAAAAGGTTAAGAACCACTGGTATATCGCAAAAAAAATCTAAATATGATTTTTATGCAAAAAAATTTTAATGTGACAAATCTTAGTCGCCAAACTTATTTAAAATGAATTTCTGTTTCGCAAAATTTCACTAATTGCATTTCAATGTCGCAAACAATTAATCTAAATATGATTTCTATGCGGTATATAAACTTGTTTGTTTGACTTCTATGTGACGAAACAAAACCTATTTGAAATAGGTGCTTGTTTCGCAAAATTTCACAAATTTCACTTCTTTATGGCAAATTTAATTTCCAATATGATTTCTATGTAGCAAAACTAAATTTCAGTATGATTTTTATGTGGAAACCCCTAACTATCTATCTCACTTGTAATCTTATTTTTGTTCGTTTGCTTGTGACATTCAGGTCAGTTGCACAAAGCTGGTTGGATACTGGTTAATAATACGGTGCTGACATTTATGAAGTATGTTTTATTGTAGGACAAGGCCTGTATTAAAGTTTGCAGCAGACATCGCAACGGTACCTTCGTGACCAAATTCTGCCCTCAATACGGCAAAGGGACTTGGGGTAAATAATTGCATTTCTACTTTTTCTGGTTTTATATTTTGTGTTTTTCTTAACGTTATCGTTTCCAGATTGGACTTGAGTTGAGTTGAGTTTATTTTCCCGAGTGAAAAAAGGCCTTACCCTTGCTTTTGTTGTATTTACTATACCGTCACTGCAAGCGTTGTGTGACACCCCCCCCCCCCCCCCCCCCCCCCCCCCCCCCCCCCCCCCCCCCCCCCCCCCCCCCCCCCCCCCCCCCCCCCCCCCCCCCCCCCCAGGGGGGGGGTACATTGGTGTAGCCAGTCATGTAAAAACCTAAAAGTTACCCGTGTCAGGCAAAAAAGGTGGGGCCTTAGTTTGAGATAAAAGTGTCCTGATTACTTTGTCGCGTTTTATAGCATCTCTACAGCGCAATTGTGCTTCTACGACTTGTTTTACACAACTCAGCCTTAACAGTGTGCGAATGGTGTGGTTACAAACTGTTTTAAATATTTTGTCCCTAATTAAAGCCATATTACGATTTATTTTTTTTGAAATATTCGCTTATTAAATATAATGTTTAATATTTGTTTTCATGTATAGATTTCATCAGCTGCATGTTTTGCCGATTCTTCTGGAAATGCGACCGATTTTCACCACGAACTTTGCACATCGAGTAATTTATCGCTTTAGAGGACAACATGTGCGTTGATGTGTTGACAACATGTGTGATAATAAACTAAAAGTCAATGCTTTTTTTCGGTGTTTTTTTTTTAGACATAGTGGGAAATTAATTTGACGCCAATAATTTGTATTTATGTTGGTTTGTATGTTAAAACTTCAAATTAGTGATGTCATATATGACGTCATCGCCCAAGCTACAAGTAGTGGGTTTTAACAATCAACCACTCGACGTCACATTAACTGTCATTGACACGTCATTCATTTTACCAGGTGACGTATCCCTGACGTCAGAGTCTAAGGTTACGCTCTATTACGTAACACTGGCGTCGTAATCAAGGATCACATCTCGTGACGCCAGAGTCAAATGTCACAATTTATGACGTCGCACTGGCGTCATAATTTAGGGTGAGCCTTTATGACGTAACAATGACGTCAGTTGGATACCACATCATGACGTAACGCTAAGGGCAAATTTAGGAGCGTAATGATTTGTAAAAAAACACAGTTGAATTGTTTTAAGGATATTTATTAACCAGATATGTAGCACATGCGAAAGATTGCAAGTTTGAGTATTTTAGTTAAGGTTGACCATGTCCCCGAGGGTTTTGTCCAATTTCTCGCTAATTCCTTTGTAGGACATCTTTTCGGCGTAAAGTTGATCTGAAAACAACAAGTTTTGAGTTTTATGAAGAGTTCTATGAGCAGCACATGTGTTGCAAATCTATTTGACAATATTGTCCCACCTTCCAAGTAGTCAATTGTCTTCTCAAGCTTGTCCCCCCCCCCCCCCCCCCCCCCCCCCCCCCCCCCCCCCCCCCAACTGTTCTTTCAGCAAATTCAGCCCGCGTTTCAGCCTAAAAATAATTTTATTTTAAAGATTTTATTCAACATTTTTTTTCAAAAATATTGCAAAAAGATGTAAAAAATGTGGTAAATTCCAGTAACAACAAATGGCATAAAGCTCAGTTAATAAAACTTTTACATTAAGGACATTATGTAACTTTTCTCTGTTAAAACATACCAAATATACACATTAAATTCTCATCAAGTAAAAAAAGGAAAATATTTTATAAATTGCGGAACTTTTCCGCTTTTCCGTTACTTACATTCTTAAGATTTTCAGTAAGAGCGTGAATTTCCTTCTCGTAATTATCTTCCTGTTCTGAGTTTTTCACTGAAACGGCTTCTAAACTTCTCAAGTTTTCGTTGAGCGCCTTCAGTTGTTCGTCAGACTTCTTAACTTTGCTGTAAAAAGAATAAAAGATGATTGCTAAACGAGCTACGAGCTTTTATCCATAAAAGTTCTAAAATTTGGCAAAAACAACCAGTTCTGTTTGATCAAATACGTTAAAGTTGACTATAGAGGGCTGTTAGAAAGCGTTTGGAAACCTGCTCCAAGCGTGCAAAGTCGTACATGTGAAGAACGCTATGGTTGACTGCACGAAACTCGTTGGGAAACCCACTTTAAGCGTGAAAAGTCGTGCATGTAACAAGCGCTATGGTTGACTGCACGAAGCTCGTTGGGAAACCCACTTTAAGCGTGAAAAGTCGTGCATGTAACAAGCGCTATGGTTGACTGCACGAAGCTCTTTGGAAAACCCACTTCAAGCGTGAAAAGTCGTGCAGGTAACAAGCGCTATGGTTGACTGCACGAAGCTCGTTAGAAATTAGCTATAAGCTTGCAAAGTCTTTCTTAAAAAGCGCTATGGTTGACTGCACGAAGCTCTTTGGAAAACCCACTTTAAGCGTGAAAAGTCGTGCATGTAACAAGCGCTATGGTTGACTGCACGAAGCTCTTTGGAAAACCCACTTCAAGCGTGAAAAGTCGTGCAGGTAACAAGCGCTATGGTTGACTGCACGAAGCTCGTTAGAAATTAGCTATAAGCTTGCAAAGTCTTTCTTAACAAGGTTGACTGTATAAAGTTCGTTAGGAAACCCGCTTTGAGCTTGAAATCTACATAAGTGCATTTTATGTAGATGGAATGTGTTAATTTGTGACGTCACATCGACGACGTGTACTAATTATGACGTCAACACAGTTCATCTTACCCTTCGTATTCTTCAGCTCTGTCCAAGACTCGCTCAAGATCGTTCTCAACCATGCGAAGTTTTCGGCCAACCTAAAATACAAAAAAACATATGTTTGCAAAATCAACCAATAACTCCGCTATGTTGAGCTGCCCATGCACAAAAATACAAAGTTATGATGGCCGAGTGATTAGCGCAACGCCTTATGTTCATAAGGTTGTGGGTTTTAATCTTGGCTTGGTCACTTGTGTTTCCCCAAACAAGAAACTTAACTATTGGTCCAATCCAAATAAAACCAGAAGGATGAAACTAAATTGAAGGCACCAACCCCTTATTCAAGAAAATCAATTTGAAATGATTCAATAAATTAAATGTTTGATTAAAAATGCAATTCTTTATTGGACCTGAGATTTCGAAGTCTTGGAACTTCTGTATAGTTTTTTTTAGTTAAAGTCAGTAACTCCTCAAGTCGATAAAATCAATTTGACATAATTTAAAAAATGAACTGCATGATTAAAACGCGACCTTATTGACTTGAGATTTTAAGTCTTTGGTTTTTGGTGCAGTTTTCTTTCAAAATTAGTTTTTAATAAATGATCCTACCTCTTCGTATTTGCGATCAGCATCTTCAGCAATTCCTTTTGCATCTCGTAGCTGAATTTCCTGCAGTTCAAGGGTCTCTTCATCCTTGAACGATCTGGAAAAGGAAACATTGAATTCGGGTTTTTTTGAACTACCAAAATCCTAGAAATGAAAACAATACGTGATGTTTTTAATATGGACAAGCTATTTTGTACCACAAAATGGTTAATGTCAGGAATTATTTTTAAACTCGTTTTTGCTAGGAGCCCAACAGGCAGGATGGCCGAGTGGTCTAAGGCGCTGCGTTCAGGTCGCAGTCTACCCTGGAGGCGCGAGTTCGAATCCCGCTCCTGTCAATTCTTTTTGATTTTTTGTTTACAAAATGGGTGTGTAATGCGCAGATGTTACTGTTGGTGCTAAATGCTGTCCCTTGTTAGCAGTGCGCCAGTTACTTTACAAAGGCAAAAGGGCGAAAACCGTTAACATAATGTGCCTACATGGTATAGCAACACTTTACTTGGGAGAGCCTTATGTTACATTTGCTTGTGTTTGAAAGTACCTGCTTTCGATGACCTTGCGGCCGCGTTCGCTCTCTTCGGCAGCTTTTTCAGCTACCTCAAGCTTGGCGACGGCTTCGTCCAATCGTTCAGTGACACGTTGCATTTCTTCTTCCAACAACTGCATGCGACGGGTTTGGGCGTTCACTTCCAATTCAGACTGCAAGAAGGATATTTTTGTTACTTGTTAACGTAGGGTCTACGCATAAACTGGTGTGTGGTCACAGTGTGCACATTTAACAAAGGTCTTCTGTGGACTCATCTAATGTTGCTAATGTTGTACATCTAATGTTGCTCACAGTGGTCCTAGTGTACTTAAAGAGCTTGTGTGTATGCTCAGAGACTTAAAATTCTACACTGCGCATAAATTTTACTAATAAGCTTGTGTCATATTGACCGGACTCACGAAAATGTATGTTACACACTACTGGTGTGTGGCCACAGCGTACACAACTAATGCTGCTTACGGAGCTTCGAAATGTTCTCATGGAGCTTATGTGTATTCCCAGACTTTTAACAAATGAGAGAAAAGCAATTCTACTTTTTATCAACTAACTGATACAAACTAATTAAGATGATGGCAGTATAAAGTAACGACACTCACATCAGTGGCAACTTTTTCTGCGACTTCCAACTTTTCGATAGACAGTCTGTGCTCTTCCATGTTCTGATCCAACTTGTCTTCCAGAGAAATGATGTTCTTGGTGATGGTGTTGATTTCATTTTCCAACTTTAAATTGAAATTTTGATTTAAGTTAACTTGCTATAGAAGACAAATAAAACGTAACGACCCAAGAATACTAGAATATGCGGCAAATTTCATAGAAATAAGGCAGTCTTTTTTAAAACTTAACTTTTAACGTATTTGCTACAAACCAATTTACTTGGGGTTCTTGTAACAAATGTTTTTCTTGGTGTCATTTTTACTTTGGGAAATACAGAACTTCCACTAGAGCATTTGATTAAACATATACTGCTATTTTTGTTAACAAACTATTATTATTAGCAAATAAACAATATTCCGTAATTTGGTGGCACATTTCCAAATTTCCGCAAAACTTACTCCTTTTGCGTGATCCTCCTTTTCCGTTTTTTCGTTTTCAAGTCCAATTGCCTTTTCTATGGCTTCTTCCTTTTCCTTAATAAGGCCTTCCATCTTATGCTTAATAGATTCCATTTTGGCTGATAACTTTACCTTTTCAGAGACTTGACTAGCTTGATGATATTACTACTGTACAATGACTACAACTCAAAAGTGGCCCTGTATTTATATGATCGTATCTATGTCAAAATGCCCATAGGTGACAACTACGTTATCTTAGGTGACAACACCAACTGTCACAGACCATCAATGGTAATGACGTCAGAATATGACGTGCGACACAGTTGCCATGGCACTTTTGAAGCACACGTTATGTTGAGAGTTGATAAGGTGAAGATCAAAGTTTGTCAAAAACGAAAATGACTAAATCTAATCTTACTTCGAAAATTAAGCTTTTTGGCAATGTTGTGTACAAGCAAGTAATTCTTCAAGCCTGAGTTTATGTTACAAACATTTAACGTATGAATAAATCTGACTTGACATACATGTAGGCCTAACTAAAACCAAATAACAGTTATGTTCCAGTCGCTTCTATCTTATCAATGCTTCTCTTGCTTTGCAAGGTGTATGACGTCATAACATGTCTGGTTTTCGTCATCGACTATGATAAAGTTGTTCTTGCAGAGCATTCCGATATAGTTAAAGACAGGACAAGTTTGGGCATAACACACTGCCCATTGCATGGAACTACACAAAGTTTTTTTATTTTGGCCTTAAAGCAGCTCTAGTCTATACCGCATGCTGCAAACAAAAATTTACTTTGTTTGTGTGTCGCAAGCCTAAGTCAAATTGTGATGGCTTCCCTGTTAATTTTTTTCGTTGACAAAAGTAAAGCGTTCCTAAATAAAGTGCCAAAATGTTTGGAAACAAACAAACGAAGTTTTTACGTCTGTGACAAGTTTATTGGAAGTAACAATACAATGCATAAAAAGAAATAAAACAATAGTAAATCTGGCAATCTTCTACTACGAAGCTGACATGGGTAGCGTGCGAGGTAGGTAACGGCGCTTTTTGGTAGAACGCATGTCCCGGAAAGACTTCTGCCATGGGTTCGAATCCTACCGCAGGCAAGATTCTTTTAGCCTGTTGCTTGCTAAATGGTTAAGAGGCCGGCTTGATTAAGTATGACGCTTTAGGGCTGATCCCAGTATCAATGTTTTCATATTAACGGATTACAAAGAAATAATACATATTTTGTAATTTATTGTTGCCTTCTAACCAGTGGTGGGATTCAGTCGGTTCGCACCTGTTCAAAAGAACCGTTGCACGAAATTTTATGAGATCAGCGAACCGGTTAGTTAGCATTACTGGTTTATGTCAATGGACTTTTTGTAACAGAACTGGCTGAAAGTGTGACTTTTGTGATAGAACCGACTGACAAAAAATTTGAATTCCACCACTGCTTCAAACCCCACGCATTGTCTTTGTTTCCAAATGTGCAATGGTTGTGCTGCAGCGTTTAACATTCGTCCACGAAATGCGTCTTACACAGTTGAGTATTTTATTTTCCCTTTGGGAATTTTTGTAGTGCAATTGTTTTTATTTATTTTTTTGCATTGGTCACATAAATTTTACTTTTAGCCCCCAGTAATAATAAAATTAAATCAATTCTGCCAGTCATCCGAAATAAAAGCACCGTTCGCGAGTTTTTCAACATCCGGGTCTTTTTCCCCGTGTTGTGGTCCTTGGTGCAATCATGAGGTTTGTTTAAATCCGATTTTCATCTATATTTTTAATATTACACCAGATTTGAACAATTTGTTGTGAATAATAAACGCACAAAATGTTTTTCTCAACATATGTTTAAAAAAATTGGGAATATAAACACGAAAAAAATGTTTTTTAGCGCATTGAATTAATACTAAATTTTTCGTCAATTTTTTTTCTTGTTTTTATGGAAACCTAAGCAAGATATTAGTGTTGTGGGCGATTATATAGCACAAATAGAGCTTAAAATTGATACGGTTTATTCCCCAAACATTTAACTCAATAAAAAATTGAACTTTTGCAGGGAAAAAGGAATGTATTGTTGCGTGCAAAACTATATCGTGTTTTGCTGTTAAAACATGTTTAAAGTGTAAAAATATGTAAAATTGATTTTATTCGACATAAAAATGTAAACTATGCCCCTTTTTAAGCTGCACAACTGAGGAAAAAAAAAATTTCAAGCAGCAACTTTAAATTTAATAAATGTGTTAGTTACAATTTGTGCAACGTTCTTGAGCTTTATTCTAATTTAATGATTGGGCTATTATCACTACTTTAACTAAATACATCCATATGTGTAGTAAATTACAATTCCTTGTTTTCAAATACAAAAAAACAGTTAAACACTAAATATATTATATGTGAGAAAATGTTTTTTATTTTTTCAGTACCCTCCGACTGCAAAAGCGGCTGGCAGCCTCTGTTATGAAATGTGGCCGTAACAAGATTTGGCTTGACCCAAATGAGACTTCTATGATCTCCAATGCCAACTCCAGTAAGTTAACTGTTTCTAAGGCAATAGGTTATGAAAAAAAGCTTTTTTGACGTACAATTGCTATTTTTGTCCAAAATTTAAAAAAATTGTCCAAGTTTACAATTGCTGTTTTTTGTCCACAAATTTAAAAGTGTTGTAGGGTTTTTAATGCTGATTTTGTATTTATTGGCATCAAATTTAAGAATCATTATATATATCACTAAGTCTGAAATACACATGGCATAACCTTTTAAAGTCGTAACACTAAGTAATATATTTGATAAGTTTATTTTAACCATCACATTATGCTATCAGTAGCAAAATACTTTTTACAGTTTTTATATATACTGCAACAAAATTGCTTTAAATTTTGACACAATATTTACCTCTTTAATGTTTTTGAGTTAGTTTAACACGTTCTTCAATGTTTTTAGGGCAGAACATCCGAAAACTTGTCAAGGATGGCCTTATCATTCGCAAACCAGTTGCTGTCCACTCCAGAGCTCGTGTCCGCAAAAACACCATCGCTCGACGAAAGGGCCGTCATACTGGCAGAGGTTTGTTAAAAAAATGCCATTTTTTTGAAAACGTGTAGGTGTATTACCACTTGTAGTCTGTATTCAGATTTTACAACTTAGAACTGAAAGTACTTTATTTACCAGGTTTTGGTATTAGGACTCGTAGTAGCCAGGATTATAAGTGTAAACCTCACCGCAAATGCATCTTTAATTATTATCTTTCTTGCATTTAGTCTCTTAAAACCCATTTTGTCATGTTATAGGTCCCATTTTGTCATGTTATAGGTTGTACTAAGAGTAAAACTATGTTCAACACTTCCACCCTGGTCTTAGTATTATATTTTTGGTTTATTTGTCATCGATTTTGGTGATACTTTAATAATTTGTGCAAACTTGTTACACAGGTAAGCGAAAGGGTACAGCCAACGCTCGTATGCCTGAAAAAATCGTGTGGATGCGAAGAATGCGCGTCCTGCGGCGACTGCTCAGGAAATACAGAGAGTCCAAGAAAATTGACAAGCATATGTAAGTATTGGTTCAACTATGTTTTTTAAATCGTTGCTTGTTTAACGAAACCAAGACTAGTGTAAAAGCAACTTAAGTTACACAGTTTCTCTGTGGTATGCAATTTACCAAGTTATGATACAAACAGATGTAATAAGACATGGGTTTTCTGTCTGCTTTGGCATACATTGACTGTTAATTAAATACCCCTGCTGTACTGTTTATACCACTTGTGGTGGTTGTCTGTTTTCGTCAGTTAAAGCAGTACACATAAGGTTTAAAGTAATTTTGTTCATAACCACACTGCATCTGTTTATATTTTGTAAAATGTGAACATTTGCCCAACGGTAATTTCTGCCCTATGTAAAAAATGTCATTGAAAGTTTTTATAGGTTAAATTTCAATGTGCAAATTTTAAAACTTTAGTGATGTGCAAACTGCAGCCCACAGTGATGTTTAGATTAAATAAAGTGTGGCTCAAACTATTTTAGTGCGGTGCAGTGCCGTCCAATTTCCAAGCTAATGAATGCACCCATTGGCTTTTGTTGCAAGTTAACAGTGCAGTTAAAACCACTTGCAATGACACTGGTTAGACATGGGTGAAAACTGCAATTTTTTTCTCACTGGTGGTGTATTAAGCTGCACAGGCTTCAGAAGTACGTATTTTTTTACCATCTAACGCAGTGGTTCTCAAACTTTTTTATTGTCTGGTCGAAATGGTATTTTTTAAGTGTGTAGAGAGCCGCAGAAAAACTAAACCTTAAGAAAATCACTAAGGATTATTACTTTGAAAGCTAAAATAGCAATGTTTGATGGTTTTCTGCGGTCTGGTGCGAGCCGCAAAATAAGTAGTTGGGAGCTGCGTGTGGCCCCGAAAACCGAGTTTAACCATTGATCTAACGCAATAAAAAAGTCATTTTAGTTCTTGGTTACCATTTCGAACACTTGTTTCATGTGTTAGCAGGGCAGGAATAAATTTAATGCTCGGGCTAGTTTGTACAACTTTTCCGCCGAACATTAAAAACAGTGATGCTTGGTACCAAGCACTCGGGTTCTGGCTAGGTTCGGCCCATGCCTGATACTGGCAGCAAGTAACTGTATTGTTAGCGTGTTTGGTATGCAACAAAATAACGACAACTTGTGTTATACAAAGATAGAGCGCAGTTTAGTTATGTTATTTGCTTTTGTCCTTCAGTTTGCACACCGCTACTTTAAGACACTCCATACTTTTTTGGCAGTTTTGTCTGAAAATCAACTTTTCAGACAAAATACAACTACAGTGCTACATCTTCAATAATGATTATTTTGTTTCTCAAGGTACCATCAGTTGTACTTGAAGGCGAAGGGTAACGGCTTCAAAAACAAGAGAAATTTGATGGAACATATTCACAAACAGAAAGCCAAGTTGTCCAGAGCAAAGATGTTCTCGTAAGTATAGTTTTCATATTTCTTCCTCGTGAAATAATGTATTATTCTTACCATATGTTTAAGCCAATGCCTTAATTACCAGTGTGTTTTTTCCAACCTTTTTCAAAATTTCTGAAGAAGTTTCATAAAAAATCTCCAACATGTACGCTTGTGAGGCCCACATAGGTTCCTGTTTGGTTCGAATTGAATAGATTTTTTTCCCACTGCGGGCTAAATTTCTGTCTTGGTAGACTGACTTGAATCAGTATCACACCTCTAGTGGGCCTGGTGAAATGTGGTTTTAATTAAAAAATAGTGACTTTATTTCGATCCAACATTTTGCTGTAAAACTTACGGCTAAATACAGTCGACCAACTTGCTTTTACTAGTTGTTGGATAATTCATTGGCTAATGTTTTTGCCTGGCCTGGTGTCTGATAAGCAAACTGTACTATTATCCACTTGTTAAAGCCGCAATAACCTAAATAAGGTCACTCACACCATAACTTATGCCGTACAAAATGTTGCTAAATGCTGATAGGTGTCAACCGATGCATTGGCAGTTAAGACAGAATTAGGGTTAGGTTTTAAAGTTGATTTAAATGTGTTTTTGTTACCAACCCAATCAGCCCAAACTGTTGGCATTTTTTTAAGTGAAATTCTTCAAAATAGGCAGCAGTGTTCTTGTGCCATACTATAATTTGTTTAGTACAAGCCATAAAGCTAAAAATTTGTGACTTTTTTTATGCAGTGACCAAGCCAGCGCGCGTCGTCTCAAGAACAAAGAAGTACGCAGGAGACGAGAAGAAAGAATCGCGCTCAAAAAGAAAGAAATGCTTTCTGCTCTTGCTAAAGAAGATGAGGCGACCAAGAAAGAGTAAATGTGCAACGAAAAATAAAACTTTCACTTGTGTGTCGTTTTGGTTCCTTAGTCTTTTAGCAGTTTATGGGGTGTGCAATGGAAATAGGAAAAGGAATTGCTTTCTTAAAATTATGCTTATAATTTTTGGGACGAAAAAAAGAATTTTTTGCACTATTTACTAGGAGCAGGGTGCTAGGGCCTAGTTTTTTATCTATCTATTAACGTAATGGCTTATTGGATTAATTAACAGATTCCAGACAACACAACCTTAAACATTTTTGTCCATGGGTTAATGTTTTATTTCCCTCTTAAACCACGGAAAACCAGCCAAATAAGGTGGAAATAACCAAAAAGTAAATGAAATCCGTACTCCACAGAGAAGCATGGCTAATTATAATATTTGTTACTTTATCAAAACATTGCATAACTAATTTTAATAATCTCCAGATTTTAGGCATAGTGTGACTTATAAAGATCATTTAATTAGTTTCAATATGTATGTGGCTAGTCTTGACACATTTTTTTCGACAAAGGTCTATTTTACGAAACGTTTATTTTCAAAAGTTAGAACTAGTCACTAACTATTATTGTATGGAGCTCTAAAGTCTTGGTTAGCCTCTGTAGGAAGTCTTAAAGTGTTATCCTGCCGTATATATAAGCTACTGCCAGGCATAGTATCAAGTTTTTTTGCCAGAAGAGCTCTTTAAACTTTATCCTGCCGTGTTTTAGCTTTATACAACCAAATACTCATGTATAATGCTGTAAATTTTATTAATTTGTGCACAAAAGAACGAAACATAAGATTTGCAGACAAGAAAAGAACGAAAAAATCACACAATAACTTAAAAATACAACTGCAGTTAGCCTGTAAGCAGCTGTTATACTAATAAAAAACAAACATTTCAAAACCAAGAACTGATAATAGCAAACATGGATGGCAGAACTATCTAATTTGTTTCCTTAAGAGGCAGTTTTTCGTACTACAAACTTATTTTACATGTTAAAATTGAGTTGACTGGTATAATACATACTGGCTTTATGTGAAAAATTGGTAATTTTTTTTATCAATGGCAGTATTTTTGGCAGAAAAATTAATAAAATTACTTATTTTTCAATTTTTTAGGTCTTCTCTGCATAAAGTTGTTACAATTTTCCTGTTATTCTTTTAATGAATTTTAATGCAATATTTTTACAAACAAATGTCACAGTAAAAAAATTATGAACCAAAACAAATTGTTCCATACTTTTTGAATATTTTTTAATGAAGGTTATGAATCTATAGAATAAAGGCAGTGGTTGGATTCAGCCGGTGCGAACCAGTTCTATAGAACCGTCTTGTGAAATTTTATGAGATCAGCGCCCCCCCCCCCCCCCCCCCCCCCCCCCCCCCCCCCCCCCCCCCCCCCCCCCCCCCCCCCCCCCCCCCCCCCAAAAATATGACTTTTGTGATAGAACCGGCTGACAAAAGATTTGAATCCAACTACTGAAAAAAGGGACTAATTTTTGAGCATGTAGTACACAACACAAAACTTTATAAGGGTTTGCAACCCATCAAGCAATTTTAAACGTTCACCAGCAGTTCAGAGCTTTTGTCAGTGTTTTTCACAAAACTTCAAATTGAAAACACCAAGCACCATCGAAACAAACCTCCACCTATAAATCACTACTTTCTTGCATCTCGTGCAAACCATTTGAAACTGGTTCTTCTGGTTCTACATCCATTTTTTCTTCGACTGTTTCATCTACATCCTCTGCAGCATTTTCTTCAACTTGGCTTGTACCGTCATTTTCGGAATCAAAATCAAGCTGTTTTCTATGCTGTTCTGTGTCCTCTTGGCTTGCAACCACAGGTGGTACGTCGGCATGCTCTAAAAAATTGCACAAAATTGGTAAAAATATGTAAAAGACTTTAAACAGGGTTGCCATCAACATGGACCACAACATAAGGAAAACCGAAATATTAAATTTCATACGAAACATACAAACATTTTAAACAAATCTTTGCATTTATACGAGCCATGACATATTACATGTCATATTTTTTGCCAGAAACAATTTGTTACAGCAACTCATTGTTGGTAGAAAATACACATCTCACGACAGCTCAGGTCTAGGTTTACTTTTACTTGTAGCAGGGAAATTGACTTGTAATTGTTGAAAATAAGGACTTGGAGTCAAAAACAATAACCGTCAGCATTTTTACACAATTGTGCTTTTAAATCTTTCCAAATGCCCTTTGTGTAACTGCAAACCTATACTTAATAATAGAGAGTGTTACCTGTTTCTGATGTTTTCGATGAGGTCGGTGAGTCGTCATTCCCACTGTCGCGCTCCAGTGGTTTTAACATCAGAGTCTTATCGTCCTGAGTAATTTGCTGGATCCTGCTTGGCAGAACTGGAGCATTAGGTCGCTGTTTTCGTGGGGGGTTGTAAAATCGACAATAACCACAGCGATATTCTGTAATAATAAAAAGCCAATAAAACAGTTGTTTATAAAATTAACTTCATTTAAAGCTCCTAATTCAGCGGTGCACAACCTTTTCCATATGACAGCCGCATCACAGATCCTTATTTCACCAACAACGGTCAATTACTTGCTGGTTTTTGTTTAAAATTAATGCTGTAATTTTCAACCATTTAAGTGCTGTAACCAACAATTTGATAGCATTTTTTCTTGTATGCTTTACAATGCACCAATAGAAAATAAGAAACTCCTGGATCATGTACTTTAGTGAGTGTAGCCATTTCAAAAAATCATGTTTTAGGGGCCTATGGGTGAACCGCTGGGTTATCTGGGGTCAAACTTTGGGAGGATCAAATTTGGATAACTGACTAACATGTGTGTAAATTTGAATAAGTTTGAAGCACTCTTTCTTGACCAAATGCATGCAACAAGTCTACCATAATACAGCATTATGCTCAATAACATAGCCTTCAGCTTAATTTTCTCAAGTTTACGATCAGCATTTGATTTGCAGGGGGCATGCGCTTTAAGGGCTACTATGGCAGCCCTGAACTATAAAAGATTCGAGCCACTGCCTGCCTTAGTCTAATAGCTAGTTTCAAATATGGTGTGACTTTGTCATACCCATATATTCAAACTCTTCTTTCAATGCCATTCCATTGTGTGAATAGCAGTTCTTGCAAATCAATGCATATCTGAAAAAAACACAAAACATCATACAATTTTACAAAGTAAATATATAGTTGTTTTGGTCTGCACCTGTTGGCCATACTTCTAACACATGCAGGTGGCTTACATCCAGTGGTGGGATTCAGACGGTTTGCACCGGTTCTATAGAACCGTCTGTGATAATAATTACTAAATACAAACACTGTTGGGATTCAGCCGGTTCGTACCGGTTCTATAGAACCGTCCACTCGAAATTTTATGAGATCAGCGAACCAGTTAGCATTACTGGTTACTGTCAATTGACTTTGAGATCAGCGAACCGGTTAGCATTACTGGTTACTGTCAATGGACTTTTTGTAACAAAAGTGATAGACCCAGCTGACAAAAAATTTAAATCCCACCACTGGGTGTAACTGATGTGGCCTTTTAATCACTGATGATGACAGGAGCATTTGCCGAAACGTTTAAACAATAAAGCATGTCATTTTCTACATTTAATTAGGCCGTTATTTTCATCATTAAACTTATGAAGAGATCCGTATATAGTGTTCCAAAGCAAATGGTTTTATTAAGTTAAAAAATAATTTGAATTGGACAGCACAGTACAGTACGAAACATAAAATTGGCTATTTTTTTATTCTACTGACCTGTTGTTTAAACCATCGCCCATAAGATATTCCAAGACTTTGTCCATTGCTGTTGGGTTCTGGTCCAAAAGTGGGCGGGGCAGCACAACAGGTGGGCGTGGCCCTAAACACAATTTTCCTTTAATTGAAAAAAACAATAACAATATTTGTGTTTTCAAATGAAAAGTATTATTTTTAAGCCCTAAACACAATATTGAGTTCTAACATTTAAAAATAAAATGGTGTACATAGTTTTTTGACTAATATTAAAATGGTCTTGTAAATTTGGCTTTTACAAGATAATATATATGTGAAATAATATGAAAAATGGGTGAATCCAACTAAACGTTATAAAATCATTTAAAACACTTTACAATGCACCAACCAACAAAGCATGAAACTCCTGGACCCTGTACTTTAGTAAGCACAGTCCTTTTTAAATTTTTCCGTTTTGGGGGGGCCTGTGGGTGAACCGCTGGGTCATTTAAGGTCAAACGTCAGGAGGATCAAGTTTAGATAACTAACTAACATGTGTTTAAATTTAAACAAATTTGAAGCACTCTTACTTGACCAAATGCTTGGAACAAACCAGTGTTAGAGAGAAAAAATATGGACAAAAGCAATATTCAGGCAAGGGGACCCATAATAAAGCCTGATAATGGCATCAAAAGGAATAGTCTGTTTTAAAGTACGATTTTAACACTTTTTGAATATTGGAAGCCTTCAGTTATTAAAAAACTCTAAACTATACTAAAATTACAGCTTTAAGTGTTTCATATACTAAACTTTAATACTTTGTGTATTTTTTGAAGCAATAATAGTAAGTACCTCGAATCATTCCATTAAAACCTCTTTGCATTGACACTGGGGTCGGCCCCACACTTTGGTTGGGTGAGCGTGGGGTGCCAGGAGGCATCATTTGTGGGGGTGACATGGGTTGGTTGCGACGACGAAGTTCTGGGTAAAAAAACACAGAAATCTTATTAATAAAATCGTACAACCTGTATCGGACGTCGAAACGTCAGAATAAAAATCACATTTGCCAGAAGAGCTCTTTAAACTTGAAAATCGTACAACTTTTTGTATTCTACTAAATTCATTCTAGGAGTCATCCCAATTTTATTTGTAATGAAACGTTTCTTTCCTGGTTAAAATCTGCTGTCTTGTCTGAAACAAATATATTTTACTATAAAGGCATCGCAAGTAAAAATTTTATGTAATATATGATTTGTGTTTTTAAGACAAAATTGCAAAACTTTTTCCAGAATTTGTGATTATTCAGAATAGCGGTTTTGTTATTTGTCTAATTTCAAACAAATGGTAGCAAAAAGTTTTACACCGAATCTTAAATACAGTAACATATATTCATAACTGGGATCAACCCTGAAGTGTTCATGCACAGGTTTTTTTTAAGGTTTGGTTTGGGTGACCGCTAAGTAGTTTTAAGAGACCGCAAGTGTTTCATTTAAATACCAAAAAATGTAGTTGTAGTCGCAAGTCCAAATTTTGGGAAACCGCTGGAGAAATTTAGACCGAAAACGTTAGACCGAAACGGTCCCCCAAAACACTTTTACAAATCATAATATGCCAGGCCTATTGAAGGGGTTATACTGAATCAGCTGGTCACCAAGCATTTGGCAAGGCACACACTAGAAAAATGTAGCCTGCGGTGGGATTCGAACCCATGACAGGAGTCTTTTCAGGACTTGTGCTCTACCAACTGAGTTACACCGGCTCAGTGGTGAACCCGCCGAAAGTTGAATCACAAGCACCATTGACTGCCTTGTATGCTGCACATGTCAGCTTCGTAGTAGGGGATTACCAGATTGACCATTGATGAAATTAACAGTATTTGGAATTTAAAAGAATCCTAAATAGTGCTTTCTACTGTAATATAACAATATGACCCTTATTGTTTATTAGGTGTTAACTAGGTGAAAACATTATTGGTGGATTAGGCCTTTACAGTGATGAAAGCCAGTTAACACCTCTATAGCACTAATCAGTGACCTTATTTTTAAATGACCTTGTCCCCTGCGGAACTTAATTGCATAATGCAGCTGTCTAACTATTTTTAGTGTCAGAGTCACATTTGAAAGTTGTCTAAACACATATATGTTTAACATTATGAAAGTTAATATAGCCTGTAATTTTTTAATTGCCAAACATGACACAAACAGTCTTATTGCAAACTGAAAGTTTATAATGTGGCTAAGTTATGGTCACTTATTTTGGTGAATTCCTTAAAAAACTGGGCAATTTTTGGTATGCTATTAACTAGAATTATATGTAATGCCTTCAGCCAAGTTTATAGAGCTCTTCTGGCAGAAGTAATTTTATTCCGACGTTTCAACGTCCTACACAGGTCGTCTTCATCAGGGTAAATAACACTGAATGCGACTAGTACAGTGCACGAACAAAGGAAAAAAGAATGGAACGCAATGCCTTTTCCTTTTGCTAAAAGTTTGTTTATCAAGATGCCTGGTGACCGACTGATTCGGTATTACTCCTTTAATAGGCCTGGCGTACTATGATTTCTATATGAGTGTGCCGTGATCGCTGGTCAGTATAGACGCTTCAGGGCTGATCCCAGTAATGAATTTATGTTCATCTTAACTTTCTGAAGATTTATTCTGTGCTCTAAACTAAAAATATATGTTCTGCTGTGCATTAATTTTTGGGCATTTTAATTAAGACTGACAAAAACCAATTTGATACGAGAAACAAAGGTTAAACTCAGAATACCTGTTCCAGGACTGGGAGCAGGTTGTGGGCTTTCCCTTCGTGCCCTTTCTTCTTCCAATTTTTTCTTGGTCTCTGGATCAAATTTTTCCAAAATTTCTTTCGCTTTTTTGTACGTTTCCGTTTCCATGACGTTTTCAAGCTGAATAAAAAGAGTTTAACACACAAACAGTCTAGACTTTATGCAAAAGAGTACTACAGTATTTTATTGATAACACTGGTATTAGATTATTTTGTTACCTATGAAAGGTTTTGCGATGTGGTAAAAATAATGATTTAGTGGCAAAATATCAAAACAAAACAGGATCTACGATTTATTCTTCACTTTGTTGTGTTTTAATTACTTTTAATTGTTTTTTATTGTGTTTTTTTCCTGTGGTTTTGTAGGAACTGAAGATGCCAGATGGGCGTAATATATATATTCCATGTAAATTGGTGGACTGATTCTCATACTTGGAAAATATTTTTCATTCTCAGTAATCTTACATGATTTCGAGATCACTATGTATTGAATATGTGACATAAAGGGTTAAATAATATGTTTCTCTATTAGAAGACAAATCAAAAATGCAGTTTTAGGCTCAAATTTGATTATTTTTCTGTTTTTTTTTTTTTAATTTGACCCCAACTATTTTAGAAAGTAGTGTAATATTTTAGAACAAAACTTTTTGCAGATAAACTTACAATTTCTTTTCTTTGATCTCTTAACTCCTGAAGTTCGGAATCTGAAAAATCAACAGAATTTTAATAGAAACAATAGATGCATGCAACAATAACACACTGTATTACATTTTAACACGGCAATGACTCTTAATGCAATGGTGTTGTGATAAACTTTATTGCCAAACGAGAACATGTATCCACATGCAGACCAAGTTAATAGTAGTGATGGGACGGGTACTCGGTAATCGGTATCGATGGTATCGAACGATTTCAGTGGTATCGATACTCGTTCGGTATCGAAATATTTTGTCTCAGTTTTCGATACCAACGTGCGAGTACCAAAGGTGAAATATTTTGTCTCAGTTTTCGATACCAACGTGCGAGTACCGAAGGCGGATTTACACCATAAGAATACGGGCAACTTTTGGCCTATATTTGCTTCGGACAGCACAAAATCAGGAAAAAGGTTCCGCCAGGTTACGTATATCATTTTCGCTATCATGTGGAGATTACATTTTTCGGCATGTGTGTGTGCACGCCTGCACCCCGACCATGGCAAAAAAATTAGCCAGTGATATACAACTAAGTACAACACTATACTTAAGTACTCGGTAATCGTACTCGGTACTCGGTATCGAAGGTATATACATGTGGTACTCGTACTCGGTATCGGTACTCGCTTCATAACCTGGTATCGTCCCATCACTAGTTAATAGCATAAACTGTTTGATTATAATGGGATTGTAAATCTAAGCCTACACCATTTGGTAAAAAAATTGCATTTGATATCATAAAAATCATGAAAAAAGTTGGGTAAATTGGAAAAACAGATAACTGTACTCGTCTGTACTTAAAAAATGTAACTGTTAAGCAAGCAACAGTTTAAAACAGTTTTTCAGACTCACCGTTTTTTACAATTTTTCGTACAAACCACCAATGGAGTAAACGAATTAAAGCATAAAGTCTGAAATAAAAAAATATGTGAAGTTAAAAAATGATCATAATGTTGTGTAAAATATCAGAAACAACTTATTATTAGGATGTTTTTGAGACTACTATATATTAGGAAAAGTGTCAAAAAGACGCCATGCTTTTTGCTGCATTTAAAACTAATTAGTTAGTCACAAAATTTAAGAAGTATTTGCCTAAAAATAATATGTACTAAAAACTACCACTTTTGTTCAAACCAGTGATTTTAAGGGCATAGAAAACTCAATTTAATCACATTTGGTATTAATGAAAGCCTCATACACCACAATAAAGGTGCAAAATATATATATATTTTTTTTTTGAAACAACGTTTTGTGATATATATAATTCTGCAAAATGTGCCAAGGAAAAAAATAGTGTCTTAATGACCTTGCATGCCAACATTTTACTAAGTAATAATGGTTTGTACCAGCAGATATCAATAATACAGAGCAGTGCTCTTCAACTGGTGTACACGGTGCACCCTAGTGTGCACAAAAATATGCATGGGTGCACCAGTATGAAAGGGTATACAAGGGTGCATCACAAACTTTTAATGAACCATTAATATTTGACTTTCCGAATATTAAAAAAAGATGTAGGTTTCAACTTATATAACCCAGGTAAACTTTTTCAATGGTTTATCCCTGTGTCTAGTTTGATAATGGCTGCATTACATTCCGGTGTTTTTTTCGCCGATGTTTCATAGAAAATTCGCGAACATATGCTTGGAGGTCATTGACAAAATGATATGCATAATGATTTTTCGTATCGCTTTGGGGTTGCCGACCCCTGCTATAGACCGAAATACTGTCTGTAATTCACTTATAAAATAATGGTACATGCATTTATACTTACAGTACAGACAAACACAGTGTGGGCGCAATTTGAAATCCAACGACATTAATAAACGTCATTTCAGGTATGTAGAATAAATAAAGGCAAATGAATGCAATGATGTAAAGAACCAGAGAATATATCAGCAGGCTTGTAATGATCTAAAAAAAGATATTAGTATTATTAAAATGAGGAAATTATGACATACCGTATATACTCGCCTATAGGTCGCGCCACCGTATAGGTCGCACTGTTAGTTTTGTGTTTAAAAAGTGTAATTTAGAGGTGACTCGCACATAAGTCGCACTGAAAATCTAGGGATTTAAAAGGCCCTTAGCCTAGCTTGCTAAATAACTGGTGCAATTGGTTGTTTTTTAGCATTGAACTGCATTGCATTGAAACCACAAAACTATGTTTTCTCATCAAAGCGGGAAAATCCAACGTACGCTGAGTGCGCTCATGAAACTGTCTCGCATTGGTATGTGCGTGCCCGAGCGCATGCACCCGTATTCAATAGAACCACAGTGGCAATAGCACATTTCCACTACAATTCGTGTCTATAATGCGCACCCTTAATTTTTTCATTGAAAATTAGTATAAAATTTTGCGCATTATACTCGAATAAATACGTTATATCCGCCCAATAAGCCGACCGGGAAATACGTACTTGCAATAGCCGAAAACTTTTATTTTTTTCCGACTTGGTGGCAATTTCCACTTATGTCGAGCAAATAGGTCGCACCTATATTTTTTTTTAAATATAAGGAAAAAAGTTGCGACCTATACGCGAGTATATACGGTAATTTGTAAATATATTGCGTAAAATTATGAAGACAGACAGGTAGAGAAATTTTATTAGCTGTGTTCGTCAAACAGCAAGCCCTTAATGGTAGCCAGGAGCACCCCAAAATAACTTAAGGTTACAGTATTTTAATCCTAAATTTCTTTTCCAATTACAATTAATGGAGCAGTACATAAATGGTAACACATAAAGAATTTAAGAAACATTGGTTTAAATCAAAGGTGTGCAACCTTTGTCACTGTGGGGTCAAATACAATTACCAAGATTACATCGCGGGCCACACCTTTAAATAAGACAATGTGATTTAACTTTCTTGCATACCAAATAAGCATAACTACAAGTAAAATTCGCATTTGATTCTTGACACATATTGCCAGGTCGCAGAAAAATAGCATCAGGCACATTATTCTGTTCAAAAATACATAATAATTGGACTCGTTTGCCAGTACATTCGAATTTAAGCGCTTCCGCAAGCTGCACAACCTTTAATCAATGGGCCGCATTTGGCCTGCGGGCTGCAGGTAGCACACCCCTGGTTTAAACGTTTAAGACATAATAAATGTGGAAATCTTTTTACCCGCTTTTTTGTCGCATTGTTGAGCCGTTTAAACTTTTCTAGTCTTTCGATGTCTTTGTCAATCTGTTCCAATACCTCCACCGTGGTCTTGGATTTCTGAAAAAGAATTCTGTTTAAAACAGCAACCAAATTACTTGCAGTGGTGAAAATTGATGGGAAAAAGACATATATAATGTATTGATGGGACGAGTACCCGGCACTCAGTGTTGATTGTATCGAATGATTTCAATGGTATCGATACTCGGTATCAAAATATTTTGCCTCACTTTTCTATACCTAAGGCCGGTTTACACTATAAGAATACGGGCAACTTTTTTGCCAAATATTTGCTTTGGACAGCACAAAATCCGGAAAAAAGTTCCGCCAGGTTACGTATATTTTTTCGCTATCGTGTGGAAATCACATTTTTCTACATGTTCTGCATGTCGGTGTGCGTGCAAGCACAAGGGAGATAAATTAGCTAGTGATATACAACTAAGTACAACACTAAGTACTCTGTAATAGGTATCATACACATGGTACTTGTACTCAGTATCAGTACTCGCTTCAAAACCTGGTATCGTCCCATCACTAACATGCTGTGGAGTGTCAAACACTCATTGAGACATTTGAACAGCTGTGCATTGTATGTACTGCAACAGCCCATGTGCTATTGCAAGTGATGTTTACAAACACGTTTGGCTAAATGGGCTTTAGTGGGCACTTAACAGAAAGGGTTATGCCATTACCTAATTGCATTAACACATTAAAACCATTATATTATATGTTTGAGTGGCATAACACATTACACTTTTTACCCTAATGCAAAAGGTCAAATGCAAACAACTTTAGTAGCAACTGTATAATAGCAACTAGCAAATCTGTACGTCTTTATCACTTACCCTCCATCTTGTCAACAAGTTTCCCATTTTCAATCGGTCCGCTTTGTTTCTTCACATGACCAATACAACATTTGTTTCACAATGTAAAATACAACATGTACTATCGTACTGTATGTATAATTGTCTGTAGAAAAGAATTGGTAAAATTGTAAGCCTACTTTTTTGAATCAGGCTTTTAAATCAAAACGAAAAGAATATGTACAAATTTTAACTTGGCACAACTTTGGTAAAAAATGTAAAAGTATGATTTAACACAACTAGTGTACAAATGTTCTGTGTTGTGGAACTCGAAAAAATGCAGCATTTTTGTTTAAAACAATGCACCATTATAACACCAGTTCTGCTTAATTTTTAGGGTGTGGGCAGGTGTTCCTGTATGACAATAGTGCATGTAGGTTTTTTTAGGGGGGGCATTTAGGGATGTAGCAATGCGACAAAAGTACCTGTTGTAAAAGAACTAGAGTCTATAAATGAACTTTTTACTGACCAATTGTGTGCTTTACCCCGCATTTTTTCACACAGTTTTATCTGGCAATATATATATATTAGAGTGTAGTAATTTAATGTTGTAGGAATAAATGATACCCTCTGCCGTTTTATTTTTTATTTTTTAATCCGCCTTTTTTAACACTTTAATCTCAGGTTAAAACACATTTTAACAATATATCCTTTTCCTAGTTTTTAGAGAAATTTGACCTTTATGTTCCTCCAAAGAATAGGAAAATAAAAACACATTGGCACTGGCAGTGATAATAACACTATCACATACAAAACCTTAAACATCAGAAACATTGTTTTCTTTAGCCCTAAATGCAGCCAAAAGCTTGTCACTGTCTTGAAGGGTCATACTAACAGTTTTTCTTTGGTAGTAATCCCCTTGCATCAACAAATTTTCAATAACATCATCTAGTAGATGGGCTCGAAGGGCCCCTGTACCTGGCAAATCTAATTCAATGTGATTAATATGAACATGCAAGTGATAAAATGAAGGCTGGTAATGGAAATACATACGAAGGCGGTCCTGTTTTATGCCAAATTTGTCTGCAATAACTGCTAATGACTTTGAGCGCATGTTTTTGAGCATTTCAACATGACTTTCATCTAAATCTCGAAGTGATTTGAGCCCTCTTTTTCGCGGTAAAGCGATTGCATAAAACGAGTCAGCATCTTTTGTATCCCATTTCATGTCCGGCAAAAGTACAAAACCAATTTCTTGGTCTTGATCCTCAAAAATAATTCGCTCAGTTTCGGCCTTGTGGTCCAGAATATTATAAACCCATTGGATGTTAAAAATCTTGTCCTCAAATTGTTGTTCGACATAAGGCTTAGTTATCATGTTATAATCTTCTTTGGTTTCTTTTACCACAAAAATATCTTGTTTTCGGTATTTGCGGAGATGTTTTTCCGAAGCTGGGTATATTATTGTTGCTTTGATATCATTTTGAACACTTGGTAGTGCAGAAAAAGTAGAATAAATGTCATTTTTCAAATCACTCGTCAGTTTTGTTTTATCTGATAGCAGTTCTTGTAATGCTTCTGTTTTTGTGTCAAACGGTTTGCGCTCTAGGATAAAAACTGCATCTTTTTCTTTGTCATCTTCAAACTTTCCATGAAGAAAAAGACATTTTTGGGTCGTTTTGTTGTTTAAAATTGAAACAACTTTAGCCCCTTCAAAAGTTTTTCTTGTTTTTTCATCACTATTACTAAGTTTTTGCTTTTTTGACTCAGGCTCTTCAATTTGATTGTTTTCTGTACCACTATCCATCGTAAACAACTTGAAATTTTAAACCTAAACGGCAAAAAAATAAAATGAAGCGTTCGTATGTTCTTACTTCTTAGGCAAATTTAATGCTATATATTCTTTTTTATACAAAGCGTCAAAATAGTCAAAAATCGCTGAAACTCATAAAACATGAAATTCTAATATGTCTTAAGACTCTTACGCATCTTTTGTTGAAAGAAAATTGACAATTAACTCTTTAGTTTTCTCTTTAAACTCTTTAGTACGAAATTTTGAAAAAGTGAAAACGACAATTCATCATTGCCGTACTAAATACTTTCGCTCATCCAATATTTTAAATGTTTTAAATGCAACGTCAGTGTAAAATTTACTTTCTAAATCTTCTATAATGCGCTTTTTACGACCTTAATTGATCCTAACGTTAAGAAAATAATGCAAATAATTTTTTTACAATCATTAACGCCTTATTTGTGTTAAAATAACGCTTTTTAGCAACGGTGTATCTGCAGTGCTTTTCTTATCTTTCCACCAATTGTGCCCTTAACTTTGTCGCTTTACGTCCCAACGTTGCGCAATTTCCGGCTTGGTAATCATTTTAGCGCAATGTGTTGCTACAGTTTGTGCCACCAGTGAAATAAACTCAATCCAATTTACTTTAAAAACCCTTATTTTATTGTCAACAAATTTGCGCGCGAATGTTGAGATAACTATACCTGTGGGTTACCGGTAAAAGTACCAAAGTTTATCATGCTTATTTGCAATTTGTTTTTACGTTTGAGGAAATATTTAAATTCGTTTTTTTTTTAAAAAGCTGTTTAATAATACGATTTTTACTACACGTAGATTAAAGCTACTGTGTATAAGAGGTTACTGCAATTTTCCATTTTAGCAATAGTTGCATTCCATTAAATTTAATGTTTTATCCAGCAATTATGTTAATTTTGTTAAATGAACAGTTATTGCAGCAATGTTTGCAATGCTGGTCAATTTGTGCAATATTAATTTGGTTGTGTACTAAAATTTGTGCAAATATGTTTTCGTAAAATGTAGAAACAAAAAGTCTGTTTCAATAGCATTTATGTGTTTTAACTAGAGTTCCTTCTCGCTAAATTCTTGTTTAAAAACGTCAAATAAATTCAGTCTTGATTCTGAAAAATGTCATGTTTGAAAAACAAAATGTAAATAGTATGTCTATTTTCTATTTTAACATACTTCTATAGCGCGCTGGTCAGTTACTTTTCTTCCTTTGCTTCTATTTACATTATACAACTTTGCATGTGTGGATGTTAATGCAGGTTTTGATTCTATTTAGCAGGTTTAATTAAGTTTACAAAATGTCTGGCAATCCGCCTCCTATAAAGATTTCGCTCCAATCACTTTCAGACACAAAAATTCAAGAAATCGCTTACGATGGTCGAGAAACCTTCATTCAACCACTTTCCATGTCCGAAAGTTTGACAGACTTGGCAAACCGAATTGATTTTCTCGCTGAAAACGAAGATGAAGAAACTCAAACTGATGATGCTACCTCTACTTCTGTAGATGAAGCACAGTACCAAGCGAAACAATGGCCATGGGAGAATATAAGAACACAAATTCAGCGTTCTGTAATCGAAATGAATGTCCTTACAGACGTCTTGTCCATTGCACAAAATAAGCCTACAAATGTACCCAAGGAAACTGCGGAGTCTTCGGACAGTAATCGATACATGATGTACGATTTTGCATCTAAAGAAGCAGAACCTAGTAAACAATCGCTGCAAATGATTACTAAGAAAAGATGCCTGGGTGCTGCCTCGAAAATATTGCTGTCTGGAGCTGATCGCTTAAACAAAGCCAAATCAGAAAGCTCATTCCAAAATACTTACCATTCTGAGTTACTAAAATTAAGACAGCGTTGGCGGGTCAGGCGTGTTGGAGAAAAAATCCTTGGCGAGTTAAGTTTTCGAACAGCAGGGTCAGATTATTGGCACATGGGGTCATTTGAGGTCATAAAAAAGTCCGATGAGGATAGTGATACTTTAGATGATTATGAACAAAATTTAACTAAGCTTACTCCAAATGTTCCAAAATCACCAATTAAAGTTGTAGTCAGTTCTGATTTAAGAGGTTTTTCCTCTCTTTCAGTTCAAATCATGGACTTATCCAAAGATGAAGCTATTAAGAGCTGTACATTATCGTTATCAGACATTGAAAATAGTGCAATGTCAAGCGCTAATGACCCATTGTGGCATCGGGTGCTGTGCAACGCTCAAAATGTGCTTTTCTGCCGAGAGCTTTTTGCCCGCTTGTCGAAAGAAGCTGTACAGCAAAAAACACTTGGAACTGCCTCTCCGATAGTTGTAATTGGAGACACAATTACAACAAATATTTTTCCAAAAATACAACTGCGAGTCCAGCTTTTGTTTTCAAAGACTCATCCTACAAAAAGAAACCCCAGACAAGCTTCTATTTTTAGCATACAAAATGCTTTGATGCATCTATTGCTTCGTTACT
This sequence comes from Phallusia mammillata, assembly GCA_003260075.1. Classification (NCBI taxonomy): domain Eukaryota; kingdom Metazoa; phylum Chordata; class Ascidiacea; order Phlebobranchia; family Ascidiidae; genus Phallusia; species Phallusia mammillata. The sequence goes on along the minus strand of QLIY01000879.1, from coordinate 17,736 downwards.
TCTCAAAACGACTTCACATTTCGCCACCACACCCAACAACAGCTGCATTAGGCTTGACCACACAAATGCGACATGCTGCTGTACATCATAACAGTTTAAACCAGCTTGCAGCTACAGCAAAAAAGACAACGCTGTCATTTGTGGACGTTCTTATTACCATGTCAAAACATTATGAAGTTCGACAAAGAGTGTGTGACACCATTAAAGTTTTAAGCAATGAGTTTAGTGATCCAGATGTATTAGCACATTGGTCTCTGGCTAGTAGTAAAACAGAGTCCAGTGCGCGATTAACAATTGCCAATTCTGGTTTTGAGTCCTGTTATCGTTCCGCTGTGCAAGTTATCGTCAAGCCAGATTGTATTAAAATTCTACAGCGCGACGCACGAAGTCTAACCCTTTCTGTTGATCCAACTGACCTACACAATTACTTTGTATCTCTTGTGGCTTCGCACCAACTAATGACAGTCCAGGTGCTTTCCCGGACGCTAGGCTGGACAATGCTACATGTCAGCCCTCATTCTTCACTTGGCTTAACGCCTGACATAAAAAACAGAGGTTCTGTTCTTATTTCATCCAACAACGGTGCCGTTAGTGTAGCTATAGCATGTAATGAAATGATTGGGGGACCTATACAGTACACTACACATGTGCAATACACTAAAGCACATGATAGGAGTCAGCTAGAAGGCACGATGTACGATGACCCTGATTTTTCCTTGGAAAGCGAGAAATATTTACCACTCGGTGGTGTTTGGATGAAAGTCAATTGGCCGCAACTTCACGGAAGACATTTTATTCAAAAAATGGAAACTTTGTTAACTAGTCTTGTGTATTAGTGTCGTTTTTTTCAAAAGTTTTGACAATTTTCCGATTTGAATTAAGTTCCAATTGTGTTGCTAGTTTGGTTGGCCCGATATTGCTGTATTGGTGCCGATACCTGATGATATGTGCTGTATCGTTCAATCATTCAAATATTTTGGCAGTATTTGACCAAACACTGATACCCTAACAAAACTTGCTTTGATCTATAGTTTTTGCCATTATTGTTTGCAAAAGGTACTTGTCACATATTTTTGACGTAGTCGCCAGCGCGGCACAATTATTTTCTTTGATTGTTTGTCTCTGAAAAAAACAATTGGCCAAATCGTCCAATTTAATTCGCAAAAGTTGCTAGTTTTCATACTGCAAATGTTTTTTCCCTAAGTCCGTAAACTAGACTGACCTGATCAATTAAACCTTCAATTTTTTAACCTATTGTCTAGAACAGTGATTCTCAAACGCAGCATTTAATCAACATTTTGGTATTTATAATACAGTACTAAACAATTTGCAATTAACTAGACTCAAAATATGGCAAATTGTACAAATGCACAATTGTATTTACATGAAATTTATTTGTAATTAAACCATTTGCTAGGAAAACATGATTAAAGGCTACTTTGTAAATGTACTGTGTTTTATTTCGTTAAAACAGAAACTCATTTGTGTGCAGTTTCTATGACTTGTAGCATTACATTCAATTGTTACCAGTGGTGGGATTCAGCCGGTTCGCACCGGTTCTATAGATCTGTCTAACGAAATTTTATGAGGTCAGCGAACCGGTTAGCATTACTGGTTACTGTCAATGGACTTTTCGTAACAGAACCGGCTGAAAAATACAACTTTTGTGATAGAACCGGCTGACAAAAAAATGGAATCCCACCACTCATTGTAACTACTGCCTAACTATTTCAGATAATTTGATAACTGGAACAAAAATTGTTTTCAAAATGACTTTTTGAAACATAATGACTGAAAAATGTGACAAATCTGCCGAAACTGAACAAAATAACAAACTGGAAGCAGAAATAGGCACGAAAGTGACAAATGATGAAACTGTTACAAAACCAAAGAAAGAATTAACTGCAACGCAAAAAGCCAGAATCGAACGGAATCGTCAGAAGGCATTGCTTCTTCGACAATCTCGGCTTTCACAACAGCAACTGCTGGGAACAAAAACCACCACAGGATGTAGCAGGTAAAATTAAAACCTAACAAATTGTGCTTGTATTAGCCAATTTTAAACCTACCTACTAGGGATGGGCCGAGCCGAGCCAGAACCCGCGTACTCGGTACCGAGCATCGCTGTTTTTAATTCTCGGTGCTCGACCGAGCAGTTGCACAAACTGACCCGAGCGTTAAATTTGCATATTCATGCCCTGCTAACATATGAATGATTTTTCAAATGTATTAGATAGTGAAAAAACGCGTATTTAAAGGGCAGTACAGCCTAATAAAACACCGCCGGTGACGTAAGAGACCTTGTAGAGCCTTTTTTGTGACGTCATAATGCACCCAAACGTGCTCGGCCGAGCATCAAAGTGAAATGCTCAAGTTTTTTTACAGAGCAACATGTGTTACATTGCTCAGCCTTTTTGCATTTCATGTAAAACTTTTGATGACCTTCATAACCTTCATAAAAACCTGGATACACCACTTTAAAAAACAGCTGGTTTAAAGAAACTGCAGTTCAAGGCAGCCCCTAAATATTTAAATTGCCATTAGCACAACTTATCCTTTCATTCTGCTGACATATCAATTTGCTCTCCATCATGTAACAGAGTACAATATGTTGTTCAATTGTGCAGTAAAAATGGTCTTGTCTAATGACTATACCAGAGGTCGGCAACCCCTGGCACGCGAGGTGGTATTTCATGGCACGCCAACCGGTTTGCATGTTATATTAAAGTAAAAATTTAACCTGTTGCACTGCTTGTTTATAGTTTTTATCATGCCATTGTCTTAAATTTCAGCTCCCCCCCCCCCCCCCCCCCCCCCCCCCCTGGCACGCGAGGTCATTAACACATGGAAATAACAAGTAAATTGGCATGTGTCACCTTAAAGGTTGCCGACCCCTGGACTATACTATATTAAATGTATCTGGTTTAAAACAAATTTAAATTTCCATGATTTTTATGCAATTACAAAGAATATGCAAAAAACAAGTTTTACTGGACAATAGATTTAGGATTTACAATCCCAATTAAGCAGAATACTTGATTATCTGTTATGCAATTAACCAGACTTATCTGTATTTTCTTTTCCTTATTTTAGAGTAATTGACACGGGCGGTGGTTTTCTACTTGAAGAAAATCCTGACGTAAAACCGCGAAAATTAAATCGCGTCGAAGAACCAGCGCCAGTAATAGCTGGGGATGACAGCATTTGTCTCGAATGCGACAAGCCGTTCCAGGATTCCTATTTATTGACCACGTACGACCACCAAGTTTGTGACAAGTGCAGAGATCCAGAAGAAAAACACTCTGTCATAACAAAAACTGAAGCTCGAGTGAGTAAATTATTATTATTTTTGACATAATTCTGCATTTAGTTGATGTCAAAGTAAAGTTTAAGCTGCAGACAGTGTGAAAAGTTTCGACCTATAAGCAGTGGTGGTGGGATTCAAATTTGTTGTCTGCCGGTTCTATCACGAAAAGTCATTTTTTCTGTACGGTTCTGTTACAAAAAGTCCTTTGACAGTAACCAGTAATGCTTACTGGTATGCTGATCTTATAAAATTTCATGAGACTGCTCTACAAAACCGGTTTGAACCAGCTGAATCCCACCACTAGCTTTGGTTAATTTTGTAAGCAAAAATTATTTTGAGATACAGTAATTACATTGTGTAAAAAAACATTTGTTTCTCTTAATTTAGGAGACCTACTTGCTTAGCGAGGTTGACATTACAAAACGGGAACCAATCCTAAAATATGTGGTGCGTAAAAACCCACACAACCGTAGATGGGGCGACATGAAACTATACCTTAGACTACAGGTAAGGAACTATATGCTGTTAAAACTGAACCAAGGCCATTTTGGTTATCACACCGATGTTTTATGCTATTAACTGGATTTTTATGTACAGTATACCTTGGTTAAACCAGATTCAGTTAATCCAGATTTTTGCCTAAGCAAAACTTGAAGTGTAAATGATTTTTAATGCAGTAGGCCTTGAATAAATTGTCATCAGTTAATCCAAATCTTAGCCTAAATCGGACAAAACTTGAGGTACCAATAATTATGGGTCCCCTTTTATGAAGGGGACACATATTGTTTTTGTCCGTATTTTTTTTGCTTTTTTCTGCCTAACGCTGGTTTGTGAGATGCGTTTGGTCAAGAAAGAGTGCTTTAAATTTATTAAAATTTGGACAGATGTTACATATTAATCCAAATTAAATCCTCCTGAAGTTTGACCCCGAATGAGCCAGCGGTTCACCCGCAGGCACCCAAAATGCAAAATTTTTAAAACGGCTAGACTGACTAAAGTACAGCATCTTAGAGTTTCGTGCTTTGTTGTTTGGTGCAATGTAAAGTTTTTTAAAGAATTTTGTCTTTTTTTCCGATTCACCCAGTTTTTACCCTTTAAGCCCCAAAATAAACGGTTTTAGTTTTAAGGCAGAAATACATGCCCTTAGCCTAATCGGACAAAACTTGAGGTACCAATAATTTGTAATGTGGTAGGCCTTAAACTAATTCACATAAGTTAATCCGGATAATTTTTGGACCAAAACTGGTCCCGATTGACCGAACTGTACTGTATATTCATGGACAAGTTTTTAGGCTACTTAAGTTTTACAAATTTCTATCCAATTATAATTATGGATTGTGTGTGCAACCACTTAATCTTTATTTATTTTGGTGAAATATGATTATTCCTTGCATATTCAGTGACTGATTCTGTTACTTGAAATATATTTTCTCTTCTCAGTCATTTATTGTCATAAACAGTAGAAACTCAATGCTTGGGCAAGCATGCTCGGTGCATTGTGACATCACAAACATTTCCGATTCCATGCTAGTTTTGTAACTTTTAAAGGTCCCTTGAGTCACTACCCGTTATTAAGCTGTACAGGCCCCACAAACATGTGTTATTCCACCATCCAACGCATGTTTTGGTCTTGGATACTGTTTTGAACGCTAGTTTTGTTTGTTAGAAGAAAATGAACATGCCAATTTAATGCTCCAGTCAGTTTGTGCAACTACTCGGCTGAGCACCAAAAACAGCGATGCTCGGTACTCTGGCTCTGTCAGGCTCGGCCCCTCCCTAAAATAAACAGTGATTTTCAATGACCATGTTGTCGATCTGTCACTCTAAGTTTGACATGTATACCAAGTTTGACATGTATACCAACACTGTAGTATTTTTTAAATTGTCGAATTTATAGATTGAAGAACGAGCATTGGAAGTTTGGAAAACCCCAGAAGCTCTTGAGGAGGAGCGGGATTCAAGGGAGCAAAAACGGGAGATTGCAAAGAAGAAAAAATTTAACAAGAACATGAAAAAGCTTAGACAAGAAGTATGTAAACCAAATTAAGTTGTTTTTTTCTTCAACATGGTAGTGTGATGAAAAGGCAGTGGTTCTCAACCGGGGGTCTGCAAAAAGCCTTTAGGGGGTGCATGACAACTTCCTAATTTCGTGCACAACGAGATAGATAAAGCGTGGTTAAAAAATGTTACAGCATTTTCAAAAAGCATGAAACTTGTATAAAACATTGTTTACAAACCAAAAATGCATCTCTACATTTTAACCCCATTGTGGTGCAAAACAGATAAATTGTCATTGGCATACAATGTCACGTCACAATGCAATGTTTTTTTGTTTCTTGATGTCCTATGTATAACCCAGACAAAGAAATGGATTTGATTGCCCTCGGACGAACGTGGTTGGTATTTTCTGCACCCTGTTTTGGTTGTAAAATGGACAAAAATACCAAAATCTTTAAAGGGGTATACGATTAGCTCGACAGTATCGTTAAGGGTCCACAAAGCCAAAAAGGTTTAGAACAGGGGTGGGCAACCTGCGGCCCTTCATTGAAGTTGTGTGGCCCGCAGAGACGGTCGGATTTGAAATGTACTGGCAAACGAGTCCAATTATTACATATTTTTTGGAGCTGATTGCTAGTTTTCTTCGATCGGGCAAAATGTGGCTAGAATCAAATACGAATTATACTTGTAGTTAAGCATATTTGGCGTAGTTAAGCATAAGAAACAAAGCAAAATCACTTTGTGTGATGAACATGTGCGGCCCTCGATCTAATTTTGACATTTCTAATTGGCCCTACAGTGACAAAGGTCCCACCCCTGGTTAAGGTCCCAACATGTGAGGCAAGCCACTCTAAGCAAGGCCGCACTGGCAATTTTATTCTACTGTACATGTCTGTTCTGTGATTTGACAGTTTCTTAACAAATCTCTTAACATTTTTAAGTTATAGTAAAATTATTATGCTTTACCTCAGTGGTTCCCAAACTTTTTCATAATTTTTTCAAAACGGTCCCTTTGCCATTATTTCGAGGGCTCGCGGTGCTTAAACCTAAATGTGTATTTCATAAAAAACGAAAGTTGATTGCAGGATTTTAGCCAGTTACGCCAAATTGCGCAGAACAATCATTCAAAGACAGCATGTGACATCACAAACAGGACAAAAACATTACGATTGTGCGCGAACAATTGCATTTTTGATAGTTGTCATTCAATAAAGGCCATTGTTTAGCAATGGAGACAGTCGATTCTCAATTCTACTTTGATTTAAACTTATTTAGTGGCACAAACTGACGCCAAATAAGATTATAGAATTACTTCAACCGCTTCGCGGTCCCCCCAAAATTGCCTCACGGACCCCTAAGGGACCGCGGACCCAGTTTGGGAACCGCTGCTTTACCTAATCAAATTGGTAATGATTATTATTTTTGTTGTAGGTCCGAAGCAGTCTATTTGAAGTAAAATCGAATGTTCATACACATGTGTTTGGGCCTGAAATACAGTCTGAAACTGATGAAGACATTTATACTAAAACTTGCATTGAATGTGATCACCAAATTACGTTTGAAAAAATGTGATCCTTATTTTTTTGTATTTAATAAATACATTTGTCGGTGTTATTTATGTTAAACGCATTGTCAAAATCGAAACATTTTGTTTGTCTAATTATGTTTAATACAAATATTTTTTGCAAATAATCCGCTAGAAGTATATTGGTTTTGAATTTGCGTCCTAAATTTTGTTGTTGGTGTGACAATTTCTTTTTGTTTGATGAACATCTTTGATGAACCATCAGTTTGATGAACCATCTTGACAGACTTACTGTAACAGCCATTAACCTGACAGGCCTATCAGCTAGCCAGCATTTAGTTTTGCATTTGCTATTGTCAAGTTACATATGACTACACAAGACATAAATTAATACAGGTATTAGTTAAGATGAACATAAATTCATAACTGGGATCAGCACTGAAGCGTCTACGCAGACCAGCGAACACGACACAAATGCAAGCATGTCATCCAATAAAGCGGATGGCATTCTGTCGTCCAAAGGAGGCATGTGAAGTAACCGCATGGCCCTCTGCGGGCGCGAAAGACGAAAGGTTTCTACCAAACGTGCCTTGACCTTGATAGTCTCGTATTTGTCTGCGTCTGGCGGGTTTTCTAGCAGGTCGATAAGACGGTTTGCTGTGTCCTAATGCAGAGCAGAAACGACATAATAGTACGTCGTTAGATCTCCTGTAATGCTTTTTCGAGCGAACTGTGCATCCGCTTGCTGAAACCAAACTCGTGGCTGAGCTGTCCAAAACAGCCGGCCAAGCATTCCCATATATGGCAAGGCCTAGGCTGAAAAAAATCGTAATTGTTTGTTGATCACTACGAAGCAGCGTACAAGGCAGGTAACGGTGCTAATTGTTTTTCGGCTTTCGGCAGGTTTACCACTGGGGAGTGCGTAGCTCAGTTGGTAAAGCGCGGTTCCCGGAAAAACTCCTACTTGTGGGTTCGAATCCCATCACAGGCTAGATTTTTTCCAAACTACGCTCTTGTCAAATGGGAATGCTTGGAAAAGTCGTACTATGTTCAATTAAAGAGTGTGCCGTGATCGCTGGTCTGCATCACTACATGAACGCTTAAGGGCTGATTGCAGTTACGAATTGCGTTTATCGTCGTACTGGTCAATCGGGGGATTCCCTGCTACGAAGCTAACATGTGCAGCATACAAGGTAGGTAACGGTGCTTTTGATTCAACTTTCGGCGGATTCATCCGGCCACTGATCCAAAACGCAAGGTCCCGAAAAGCTTCTGTCAAATCCCATTGCAGTCTAGTAAAGACCAGTTATTCAAATTAATGTGTGACATATATTTTTTCAACTTGATTTAACTATATATTATTTTTTTTGCAATAAAAAAAATCCAAAAAATAAACAAAAATAACTTTCGTCACGTTTGGTTGATCACAGCTGTTTTTTCTGTGAACTTCAGAAAAATTGCCGCAGGTTTCATTTTTGGACACGTTGCATTAAAATCGTCTTGGAATTCGTTGCAAGAATGTTCAGTCAGTCGTGTGTAGAAAAATGTGTAGCAAATACATCAGATCTTGCAAAAGTGGTGTCAATTTTTTGCACTTTTTGACTATTTACATAAAAATTGCTGTTTTAGTTTTTGCAATTTTTAAATCAATTGCCTTCACCAGTCAATTAATTGTTAATGGCCTCTGCAGTTTAGATGTTTATAGAGTGTTTAAAAATCATTCCTGCAGGAATGTTTAAGAAGTGCAATCGACAAAATTTGTTTAACAGAGAAATTTGTTCAAATTGTTCCTAAAATTTATTTTGAGCATGTGCGTGTAAACAAGCTTAGTGTTGAGGGCAACTATAAAAACTTACATGTAAATGCAATACTAACATGTTTGATCTTTAATGATGCTAAATTGCTAACCAATTTCAGATAAATTTTAAAATAGAGCATAGAGATATAAAAAAATAACTTAATTTCATTTGTTAAAGAATGTAATTTTTACATTCACAAGTGTCTTAATTTGTTGTGATTTGGTGGAATAATTTGTTGCGATTCGGATTTTTAATGTTAAATGTGTCTTTTCCACTTAATAAGGCACCACACCATCTTTTTAAACTAATAAAATCAATTCAACTATTATGATTGTTAAATTATTACCCCAGACATGAAGTCCGTAATTCATGGGCAGACCAACCGTGGCTAAGCCAACATTAAAGCCCACCCCACAGAGCTGAGAATTGATAATAAATACAATTATTCTGTGTAGCACTAGGGTTTGTCAGGTATAAAAACTTATGTTTTCATGTCAAACGCAAAGTGTATGACAATGCATGACGCCATGAATGAATTTGATGCATCCCTAATTTAAAATGAATTTGTTTTGCAGATAGCGTTAGGAGTACACATTATGCATTTTCAGACAGGATCTTACCTACTGTGTTTGTTAGCCAATTTGTATTTCATATCACTCTGCAATTATGCTTCTGGGACGACTGGCAGTTCTTCTGTTCTGATAATCATTCGCGACCAAGCAAACGACTACCATCACAAACTTGCTACAGCCAAAAAAGCAGAATTGGACACCCAAATTAAGGCTGAAAATCTCAATGCTAAGGTGATTTTAATGCACGAAGAGTACCCAGTTGAAGGGGCATGGACTATTTTGCCAGTTTTACCGGATATTGCCAGAAAATATGCTGATGAATTTAAATGGTTTATGTTTATTGAAGAAGGGACTGCAGTAGACATAAAGCAGTTAACAACCTCATTTCTTACTAAGCATGATCCATCAGCATTCAAGCTATTGTGTCGATGTTTACATGACAATAGCCCTACTATTATCCATCACTTTGCGTTTGTCAACAAAGCCATCAAAAAGTTTAAATACCCAGATTTTGATGCCGGCTGGATTTGGAGCACTGCACTTCTACAAAAAGTAGCTTTCAATTTAACTCCAGAAACTCTTGAATCAGATTTCCAAATTGACACTAAACATGAAATCGCAATGTGGCTCGAAGAACATCATGATCTAAAAGTCACTTGTGTTAAAGAGCTATGTGGTGGCGGCGAAAACAAAAAAAGTTGTGTCACCAAATTTGATAAATTTCTACCCGACTGTGGCGACAAGGTTACTTTAGACGATGTTTTAGTAAGCGTCAAAACAACCTTGATGTTTCATAAGGACAGAGTACCAGTTGTGCAGAAAACATGGGGAAAATATGTCCAAAATATCCGTTACTACAGCAATGTTACAGATCTTACAATACCTACAATGGATTGTGGCGTTCCGAACACCGTAAGTGGACATTGTGGAAAAATGGAAAAAATTATCCTAGATGCTTATGAGACGTCATATGATTGGCTTGTTATAGCAGATGATGACTCAATTATTGGCGTTTCAAAATTGCTAAAACTGCTAAACTGTTATGACCCAAATCGGATTATTGTTCTCGGGGAACGTTATGGCTTTGGTCTGTTATCGGGGTATGGCTATGGATATATCACTGGCGGTGGCGGCATGGTTATGAGTCGCGCCGCTGTCAGGGCATGGAAAAATAAAGGGTGTCATTGTCCTGCAATTGACAGCCCAGATGACATGTTCCTAGGCCAATGCTTTTCACTGGTAGTAGGTGTACCAGTAACGCATTCTCCGTTATTCCATCAAGCACGACCAGATGATTATGCAGACGGTTACCTTGGTAACCAGGAACCAATCAGCTTTCATAAACATTGGGAAGTCGACCCTTATGAGGTCTATGCAGACTGGTTTGCACAGGAGGACAAAGCTATGTTTGCTGCACCCAACGTAAAACCAACGGAGGCGCCGGAACCACAAGTTATACCAATTCCTCCAACACCGACGGAAAACCAAATAAAAGATGAACTGTAATCATTGCCAGTGTTTGTTTTTTATTTCTATGTTGTCGAAGACAGGAGATTTTTCATTCATATGAAGCAAAGACAGTTGAAATGCAGTTGAAAAGTGACCAAAAATTCATATTTAGTGTTGAAACTTTATGTATTTGCTGTTTTTGATGACCTTTTAAGATTTTTGATGTCTTTTAAGTTGATCTACTACGTCTATCAATTACAGGAAATAAAAAGTTAAACTATTTAATGTTATTTGCACCAATATTTAGGTTTCTTTTATTTATCACAGAAATAGTGCCTTATAACTTTGGTGCTACTTATATATACAAGTCCATTATCGCATATTTTAATTCTCAGTGACTGTTTACAACCATTGACAAATTAAACGCTGAAAAATTTCTCATGTTTCATACAATTTGTTCTGTAAACATTGTTCTGTATCGATCTAAAAACTAAAATGTTATTGTAAAAATACCATTTTCATTGAGAAACTATTACCTATCATTTCAGGCACTATCTTCTATGTCTTGGCTGTAAAATTAACAAAACTGTTCCCACCATGTCAGCTTCTGTATCAGAAAAAGGGGATGCACCTGCTGGGAAACGACCTGAACAGCTCTTTACCCTGAAAAGATGGAATGCTGTAGCTGTGTGGAGCTGGGATGTGGAATGTGATACATGTGCGATATGCAGGGTACAAGTGATGGGTGAGTTTGTGTATTGGTTTGGTTGGATTGTTTACAAATTTTTTTAGTGTATTAAGCTTGCAACAAATGAATACATTTGTAAGGGGGGATATTTACATGTTAAAAACACTCGAATACACTCTAATTGAAGCTAAATTTGCATCTTTTTGTCGCTTGGGCCAAAATAAAATTGATTTACTTTTTTTCCCTACCTCAGCAAACAAAGTACTGTTTGTAAGGGGTTATTATGGGTCCCCTTCCCTGAAGGTTTGTTAAACGCATTTGATCAAGAAAGAGTGCTTCAAATTTATTCAAATTTGGACAGATGTTAGTTATTAATCTAAGTTTGATCCTCCTGAAGTTTGACCCTGAATTACCCAGCGGTTCACCCACAGGCCCCCAAAATGCATTTGGTCAAGAAAGAGTGCTTACAATTTGTTTAATTTATATGTTAAAAACACTCCAATTCAGTGGTTTTCAACCTGAAAATTTGTCCGGGGTTGCCTTAGGCATGGTTCCCAACTTGTTTTGGGCCAAGGTCCTCTAGCCCTTAGGGTGTTGGGGCTATCGTAACGCTTTTCAAAATTTTAAACATTGGCGGATTGGGTTGAAATTTTGCAGTACTATTGACTGAGCCATTGTGATTTTTATATATTTTTTAGATTGTGTGTGAACCCAATTAGTTACCCTATAGCCCCCTAAAATGGGTCAGTTTTTCCCAATTAGTTGCCCTACTAGCCCCCTAAAATGGGTCAGTTTTTTAAAATGGTAAATAGGACATACTTTAAACAATGCTTGGGGTGAGTCTAATTTTATAGTTTGTATTCTACATAGTATCATTATTTAAGCCCAGTGCCGATCACTGTGTTTTACTTTACAACACCCGACTTTCTCATGNCCGACTTTCTCATGGTTATCTCTTGAATTGCATTATTTTCAACTTTGCATGTGTGGGGACCCATGAGTTTTTGCCTGCAGAAACGACTAAAGTTATAAAAGACGATGGCTAATATGGGACCCAATACAAAATAAGCAAAGGAAATATATTTATGTTTTAAAATAGGTGTATATGCAAGGGCAATATGTGCTAAGCCGCCCTTCTAGTTGTTTATGTATCTTTAATTAATAGTGCATAGTGCAATGAAAATTTGGGCAAACTGGCAGTTATTTTACCCATATTTGTTTGTAAATCTAAATGTGTATCCTACCGTTATGATTTACATAAAATGTATAGTTGTCATCAGTAAAAGTTAGGTCAAATAGTAGTCACTAGCTTCTTACATAAGCCATTGCTGCCAGGCATAATATCAAATTTATAGAGCCCTTCTGGCAATTGTAGTTTTATTCTGGCGTCCTATACAATGCGCGCATTGAGTGTTACATACCCTGATGAAGGCGACCTGTATATGATGTCGAAATGTCGGAATTAAACTGCGATTGCCAGATAAGCCCTGTAGACTAGCTGCATATGCTAATCATTTGTGTTTCTTCTGTTACAGATGCATGTCTAAGGTGTCAAGCAGATAATAAACAAGAGGGCTGTGTGGTGGTATGGGGGGAATGCAACCATTCATTCCACAATTGTTGCATGTCCTTATGGGTGGAACAAAATAATCGATGCCCCTTGTGTCAAAAAGAATGGGTGATTCAAGGCACTGGAAAATAATGACACATTTCTTTTTTTTTTGTCTTTGCACTGTGTGTATGTTTTTGTGAAGTATTATACATCTGATTATTATTTTGTAACGTGGACTATTTTTTGTTACACGATGAAATTCGGTTTTATTGCACACTAAACATAAATTGGTAATTTAAAATTAGTTAAAAAAAACATTAGTGCAACAGTAAGTTGCAAAACTGACATTTTACCATAAATGACTGTACTCAAATCTGGTTGACACATAATATAAAATCACTGGCCCTGTGGCAAAATAATATGCCGACTGTTGGCCGAGGATCGCCTCAAATGCCAATTCGATTGCATAAAACATGAAAAAAAACTGCAAAATATTTGTTGTGCTTTTAACTGTCTCGACAGTACGCGTTAATACAGAAATAAAATCCGCGTTTTAAGAAAACACAGAATCGATGCTACGTGGTATAACGCGGAAATTTTATTTGCTTTAACTGTGTATCTAATATGCATGGAACTAACTAACACCAAAACTCGAATCGGTACACATAAAAACGTTTTTGCAGTGGTATCCAGTGTTTTTTACTGTGTAAAATTGGTCCGAATGGCTCTTAGAGTGGTAAAGGTTCGCGACCCCTGGCGTAGGGTAACCTAAATTTGTGTAAGACTGGTAAAGGCACTATGGATTGTACAAAGTGGAGTTGGGAAAACGTACGTCGAGTATATAAGTCGTGGAGGAATTGATACAACCTGTGTTTTGGAAAGGCTACGATTAGGTAATGTAAACTGTTTATAAACTAGAACACCGCGATAACACAAACTGTTTTGTGCAAATTTAAGCTGCTTGACACGCAGAAAAAACGCTCGGTAGGCGATCGCTCGCTCATTTCTACATCAGCAGAGCGCTCAACCAGACAGACAAAAACAAACCTACGCTGGTTTGAGAACGCGTCCAACGCATGGCCTCAATTGCAGTTGTTTTCAACCCTTTTTATCCGCTAGCAATTTTAGCAACCTGTCCACTTGCATTGAATTATCTTCGATATAGTGACGTGTAATAAAAGATTTGTTTCGTATTGTAATGGTCACAATGGAACACAAAGTGAGTTTAAATGAAACAGTTTGATTGTAATAATGCTTGTACATATTTCGTATTGTTATTGCTGATAAACATTTACTTTTTTAATGTTAATCAAAAGACCTTGCGAACCCGGTAAGGTGTAAGTTTTAAAAGTATTCTAATAGGTGCGACTGGTACGCATGGTACAACCATGGTACACCAAAGTTACGGTACAATGCATTATATAGCATGTTCTCATGTTGCCAACCCTATTTCTTGTGCTATTTTTCATAAAGTGTCATTACAATCACACCGAAAAAAAGCAGTTTTGTTTCTAAACAAGTCACAAAACAAAACGTTTTACCAGATCCGGTCCTTTTAGCAGAGTATTGTTAGCTTTTCAAGACGCGTACTCGCAAAAATATTTTTTACTAAAAGTTCCGGCGGGTTTTCTGGGCTACTGTTTGGCGGGGATTAGTTTCATAAAAGGAAATGACGTTAAAAGTGTGTTAAGTTATAAAAAAATAACGGTTGGCTAAGTTAGGTGATAATGACTTAACCGTGCTCACTGTTTTTGTGACGTCAATATACAGCATTTTTGGATCTGTGCACACATGCAATAAGTGCTTTATATACAATTGTATTAGGGTATTCCCTATGTTTTTTCGAAGTAGTATAGACTCTTTCATGTAAAAAGTATTGCACCACCATTTCTTTCAAGGGCCCGGTTTGGAAACAATGCATGCCCCAATTTTTAAGGTGGCAGTTTTGCCTTGCTTGCATGCAATGTATAGCTAGTGTCGTTTTGCAAGCAAAGGAAATGCCCAAATGCAAAGCTCTTATGGGAAGTCGTGTCAGTCATATTGGGATACAGTGACGTATTTACGTTAATGATGTCACAATGTCTGTTGACGTAGATATGCCATCATTCGTTTTGCGCCTATGCTGTTCACCGCATGTTAATATTAATAGTTTGACTGTGGCTGTTAACTTTTACTCATAAATGTATCGCTTTATGATGGTGCTTGCCATATTTACTTGAAAATATGGTTAAATATACCAACACTTGTTTTGCAGAAAACTACTTGCTTATATTATTTACTCAACTGTGAGTGGGAGTAACGAATCGCCTTTATTTTGTTTTTCTCTTTGGAGGTACACAGAATAATCCATAATACTGTGGTTGTGAACTGAAGTGATTTTTAATGTTTCAATTTGCAAATATATTACCACGGCAAGATTAAGTTTATTGTCTTTTAACTCATAAGCGAGCTTCGTGCATTCAACTGTGACGACTTATTTGCTGTGGATAATAAATATGTGCATTGTGTTTAGTGTTATGTAACATAATGTATGTGATTGGCTTCATAAATACACAAAATAAACGCACAGAAACTGGTTGTCTTGCCTGCACACATTGACTTGTATGCTATAACAGGGTGGTCATGCACCATCCTTATGAATATTTACTTAGTGTGTTTCCAGGGAGCATAAGTACAAAATATAAAGTATTTTGTATGCGTACATAAAGAAAATTATTTGTTTAGCTTTTGCGTAAAGCTACAATTTCACCCGCTTTTCTTATTTTTAGTTTTAGATCGGCGAATTCTAACGAAAACGTCAGTTTTAAGTGAAGGCGTGAAAACGTTTGGGGAAATGGCTGGTTACAGCTGGTAAGTTAAAAAAAGTTCTAGGTTTTGGCAATATATACTAAAAGACGAACAGTTTATGTGGCAACAAATGACCTGACCTTCACCGGGGAATTTAATTTAGCAAACATTACGGGTTTAAACTTTATTATTTTACGTAAAAGCCCGTCATGACTTGTTATAACTCTGCTTGTTCTTGTAACCCAGTTTTATTTATGCATATGCTATGACCGTTTTGCTTCTCGACAAGCCGTCGGTGAATTGGAATTTCCTTAAGGCTTGTGCAAAGGGGAAGTAAGAAATGTGTAATTGACATTAACGTTTGGGAAACCCCAGAAACCCAATTTCACAATAAATTCTGCACTGTCAGTTATTGTCTTATAATTTGTATTGTATTGGTGGAAGTTCGGTGGATTCCAATGTCCCCCCCCCCCCCCCCCCCCCCCCCCCCCCCCCCCCCCCCCCCCCCCCCCCCCCCACCGTTTGCAAAACGACAAAAACACAATTTTTTGATAAAAATCAATTGGTATAATTTATTAGTTCATGTTCTTATATCAATCAAATAACGATTTCGGAGAATTCCAATGTTTTTTTAGCTGTTTAGAGAAGATATAGGAAATATGTGATTGACGTTGATGTTTCTAATATAAGAGAGACCAGCCGAGATTCTCGCTCAAATGGAATTGCTCAGGTCTTGTGTTAAGTCATGCAGCTGTGTTTTAACAACCAAAATCTAAGTTACATCGGTTTAACCGTCAAATAATAGCAAAAAGGTGCTAGGTACAAGAGTGGTGCAGTTGATTAATAAAAGTAAGGTACAGTCGGTTCGTTCGGTGCCGATTAAAGACGCGTTGTCACCCCCCCCCCCCCCCCCCCCCCCCCCCCCCCCCCCCCCCCCCCCCCCCCCCCCCCAAAACGGTTGATTACGTCATCGCTTTTAAGATGTTGTGACGTAATTTTATAGTAACAACACTGAAACGAATGTCAGTACTTTATTGGCTACAGAAAGTTTTATTATTAGCATTCTCGCTTAAAAAACATTTTTAGACGAGAGTTTTATGTCAATAAGCAAATAACATCAATCAGCAAATTATTTAATTAAACCACAATAACCTTGTTTCGACTGAAAAATCTTTTTTTGTCACATTGATCCATTTTGTTTTAATAGTTGCAACATAGAAACAGTACAAATGTTGTGGTTAATGTTTCTGTTGATTTTCGTCGAATGCGCGGAAGGTGAATGTCCGAGCGAGGATTTCAGTCTCGCTCCTCGACCTTATGCAAGTAAGCTTACCTCGATCAAAATCAATCCAAAAGTTAATAGCACATGTTTTGTAGCAAATTGAGCTGACGTGTTTCTTTCCAACTTGTGCATCTTTTTATTTTTCTATAAAACTTATTTTTGCTTTTTTTTCACAGAACCTGAAAATCTCTCGGTGTGCGAGAAACCGTACCGCGGTCCCAACTGCACCTGCCCTTCTTCAATGTTCGAATGTGCTTGTCACAAGTTTGGTCGGTGTGTGGACAGACCAGGATGTATTGAGATGTGGTGGGTAAATAACGGAGGAAACAACTGTGGTGATTTGAGCGACGAGTTGAATGAGGTTTGTCGTAAAGGCAAGTTTAAGTGTGACTGCTTCAACACAACTTGTAAAGGTGGTGTTGGGTGTGTGTGGGAGGACTGGCTATGTAATGGAAGGATAGATTGTTTAGATGCCAGTGATGAAGTTAATTGCACTTGTACAGCTAATAAGTTTGAATGTGATTGTTACAAAACAAACAATTGCACAACTGGATCTGGTTGCATCTACAAAGGCTATCAATGTAATGGAATAAATGAGTGTGGAGATTGGAGTGATGAAGTTAATTGCACTTGTCCAGCTTATAAAGAGTTTGAATGCCCTTGTTACAAAACAAAGAGCTGCAGAACTGGATCTGGTTGCATCTACAAATCATGGCAATGTGATGGAGATAATGACTGTGGAGATTGGAGTGATGAAGTAAATTGCACTTGTCCAGC